>JAWPHD010026667.1:0-12010 GCA_037043455.1 Cyrtodaria siliqua | reverse complement strand
GAATATGTACGTGTAAGTACGGAATATGTATGTGTAAGAACGGAATATATATTTGTAAGAACTGAATATATATGTTTAAGAACTGAATATATATGTGTAAGAGCTATATATATATGTGTAAGAACTGAATATATAGGCGTAAATACTAAATATATATGCGTAAGAACTGAATATATATGCGCAAGAACTGAATAAATATGCGTAAGAACTGAACATATATGTGTAAGAACTGAACATATATGCTTAATAACTGAACATATATGCGTAAGAACTGAATATATATGCGTAAGAACTGAATATATACACGTTAGAACTGAATATATATGCGTAAGAACTGAACATATATGCGTACGAACTGAACTATATATGCGTAATAACTGAACATATATGCGTAAGAACTGAACATATATGCGTAAGAACTGAATATATATGTGTAAGAACGGAATATATATGCGTAAGAACGGAATATATATTTTTAAGAACGGAATATGTATGTGTAAGAACGGAATATATGTGTAAGAACGAAATATATATGTGTAAGAAGTGAATATATATGTGTAAAAACTAAATATATATGTGTAAGAACTGAATATATATGTGTACGAACTGAATATATATGTGTAAAAACTGAATATATATGTGTAAGAACTGAATATATATGTGTAAGAACGGAATATATATGCGTAAGAACGGAATATATATTTTTACGAACGGAATATGTATGTGTAAGAACGGAATATATGTGTAAGAACGGAATATATATGTGTAAGAAGTGAATATATACGCGTAAGAGCTGAATATATATGTATAAGAACGGAATATATATGTAAAAACGGAATATATATGTGTAAGAACGGAATATATACGTGTAAGAACGGAATATATATGTGTAAGAACGTAATATATATGCGTTAGAACGGAAAATATATGTGTAAGAACTGAACATATATGCGTAAGAACGGAATATATATGCGTAAGTACGGAATATGTACGTGTAAGAACGGAATATGTTTGTGTAAGAACGGAATATGTATTTGTAAGAACTGAATATATATGTGTAAGAACTGAATATATATATGTAAGAGCTGAATATATATGTGTAAGAACTGAATATATATGCGTAAGAACTGAATATATATGTGTAAGAACGGAATATATATGTGTAAGAACGGAATATATCTGTGTAAGAAGTGAATATATATGTGTAAGAACTAAATATATGTGTAAGAACTAATTATATATGTGTAAGAAAGGAATGTATACGTGTAAGAACGGGATATATATGTGTAAGAACAGAATATATATGTGTAAGAACGGAAAATATATGTGTAAAAACGGAATATATATGTGTAAGAACGGAATATATACGTGTAAGAACGGAATATATACGTGTAAGAACGGAATATATATGTGTAAAAACGAAATATATATGTGTAAGAACGGAATATATACGTGTAAGAACGGAATATATACGTGTAAGAACGGAATGTAAATGTGTTGAACGGAATATATATGCGTTAGAACGGAAAATATATGTGTAAGAACTGAACATATATGCGTAAGAACGGAATATATATGCGTAAGTTCGGAATATGTACGTGTAAGAACGGAATATGTATGTGTAAGAACGGAATATATATTTGTAAGAACTGAATATATATGTGTAAGAACTGAATATATATGTGTAAGAGCTGAATATATATGTATAAGAACTGAATATATATGCGTAAGAACTGAATATATATGCGTAAGAACTGAATATATATGCGTAAGAACTAAATATATATGCGTAAGAACGGAATATATATTTGTAAGAACGGAATATGTTTTTGTAAGAACGGAATATATGTGTAAGAATATATATGCGTAAGAACGGAATATATATGTGTAAGAACTGAATATATATGTGTAAGAACTGAATATATATGTGTAAGAACGGAATATATATGTGTTAGAACTGAATATATATGTGTAAGAACTGAATATATATGCGTAAGAACGTAATATATATGTGTAATAACTGAATATATATGCGTTACACTGAATATATATGCGTAAGAACTGAACAAATATGTGTAAGAAATGAATATATATGCGTAAGAACTGAATATATATGCGTAAGAACGGAATATATTTGTGTAAGAACGGAATATATATGCGTAAGAACTGAATATATATGTGTAAGAACGGAATATATATGTATAAGAACGGAAAATATATGTGTAAGAATGGAATATATATGTGTAAGAACGTAATAAGTACGCGTAAGAACGGAATATATATGTGTAATAACAGAACATATATGTGTAAGAAATGAATATATAGAACTAGATATAAGAACTGAATATATATGTGTAAAAACTGAATACATATTTGTAAGAACTGAATATATATGTGTAAGAACTGAATATATATGCGTAAGAACTGAATATATATGCGTAAGAACGGAATATATATGTGTAAGAACGGAATATATATGTGGAAGAACGGAATATGTACGTGTAAGAACGGAATATATATGTGTAAGAACGGAATATATATGTGTATATATGTGTAAGAACGGAATATATGTTTAAGAATATATATGCGTAAGAACGGATTGTATATGTGTAAGAACTGAATATATATGTGTAAGAACTGAATATATATGTGTAAGAACTGAATATATATGTGTAAGAACTGAATATATATGTGTAAGAACTGAATATATATGCGTAAGAACTGAATATATATGCGTAAGAACTGAATATATATGCGTAAGAACTGAATATATATGCGTAAGAACTGAATATATATGCGTAATGACTGAATATATATGCGTAAGAACGGAATATATAAGCGTAAGAACTGAATATATATGCGTAAGAACTGAATATATATGCGTAAGAACTGAATATATATGCGTAAGAACTGAATATATATGCGTAAGAACGGAATATATATGTGTAAGAACTGAATATATATGCGTAAGAACGGAATATATATGCGTAAGAACGGAATATATATGTGTAAGAACGGAATATGTAATTCTAAGAACGGAATATATATGTGTAAGAACGGAATATATATGTGTATATATGTGTAAGAACGGAATATATGTGTAAGAATATATATGCGTAAGAATGGAATACATATGTTTAAGAACTGAATATATATGTGTAAGAACTGAATATATATGTGTAAGAACTGAATATATATGTGTAAGAACTGAATATATATGTGTAAGAACTGAATATATATGTGTAAGAACTGAATATATATGCGCAAGAACTGAATATATATGCGTAAGAACTGAATATATATGAGTAAGAACTGAATATATATGCGTAAGAACTAAATATATATGCGTAATAACTGAATATATATGCGTAATAACGGAATATATATGCGTAAGAACTGAATATATATGCGTAAGAACTGAATATATATGCGTAAGAACTGAATATATATGCGTAAGAACTGAATATATATGCGTAAGAACGGAATATATATGTGTAATAACTGAATATATATGCGTTAAACTGAATATATATGCGTAAGAACTGAACAAATATGTGTAAGAAATGAATATATATGCGTAAGAACTGAATATATATGCGCAAGAACGGAATATATATGTGTAAGAACGGAATATATATGTGTAACAACGGAAAATATATGTGTAACAACGGAATATATATGTGTAAGAATGGAATATATATGTGTAAGAACGGAATAAGTACGTGTAAGAACGGAATATATATGTGTAAGAAAAGAACATATATGTGTAAGAAATGAATATATAGAACTAAATATAAGAACTGAATATATATGTGTAAGAACTGAATATATATTTGTAAGAACTGAATATATATGTGTAAGAACTGAATATATATGCGTAAGAACTAATATATATGCGTAAGAACGGAATATATATGTGTAAGAACGGAATATATATGTGTAAGAACGGAATATGTACGTGTAAGAACGGAATATATATGTGTAAGAACGGAATATATATGTGTATATATGTGTAAGAACGGAATATATATGTGTAAGAACTGAATATATACGTGTAATAAGTGAATATATATGTGTAAGAACTGAAAATATATGTGTAACAACAATATATATATGTGTAAGAACGGAATATATATGTGTAAGAACGGAATAAGTACGTGTAAGAACGGAATATATATGTGTAAGAACAGAACATATATGTGTAAGAAATGAATATATATGCGTAAGAACTGAATATATATGCGTAAGAACTGAATATATATGCGTAAGAACTGAATATATATGTGTAAGAACGGAATATATATGTGTAAGAACGGAATATATGTGTAAGAATATATATGCGTAAGAACGGAATATATATGTGTAAGAACGGAATATATATGCGTAAGAACTGAACATATATGCGTAAGAACGGAATATATATGCGTAAGTACGGAATATGTACGTGTAAGAACGGAATATATATGTGTAAGAACGGAATATATATGTGTAACAACTGAATATATATGTGTAAGAACTAAATATATATGTGTAAGAACTGAATATATATGCGTAAGAACTGAATATATATGCGTAAGAACTGAATATATATGCCTAAGAACTGAATATATATGCGTAAGAACTGAATATATATGCGTAAGAATTGAATATATATGCGTAAGAACCGAATATATATGCGTAAAACTGAATATATATGTGTAAGAACTGAATATATATGCGTAAGAACTGAATATATGCGTTAGAAAGCAATATATATGCGTAAGAACGGAATATATATGTGTAAGAACGGAATATATATGTGTAAGAACTGAATATATATGCGTAAGTACTGAATATATATGCATAAAACTGAATATATATGCGAAAGAACGGAAAATATATGCGTAAGAACGGAATATATGTGTAAGAACGGAATATATATGTGTAAGAACGGAATATATATGTGTAAGAACGGAATATATACGTGTAATAACGGAATATATATGTGTAAGAACGGAATATATATGTGTAAGAACGGAATATATATGTGTAAAATCGGAATATATATGTGTAAGAACTGAATATATATGTGTAAGAACTAAATATATATGTGTAAGAACTGAATATATATTCGTAAGAACTGAATATATATGTGTAAGAACTGAATATATATGCGTAAGAACTGAATATATATGCGTAAGAACGGAATATATATGTGTAAGAACGGAATATATATGTGTAAGAACGGAATATGTACGTGTAAGAACGGAATATATATGTGTAAGAACGGAATATATATGAGTATATATGTGTAAGAACAGAATATATGTGTAAGAATATATATGCGTAAGAACGGAATATATATGTGTAAGAACTGAATATATATGTGTAAGAACTGAATATATATGTGTAAGAACTGAATATATATGTGTAAGAACTGAATATATATGCGTAAAAACTGAATATATATGCGTAAGAACTGAATATATATGAGTAAGAACGGAATATATATGCGTAAGAACTGAATATATATGCGTAAGAACTGAATATCTGTGCGTAAGAACTGAATATATATGCGTAAGAACTGAATATATATGCGTAAGAACGGAATATGTATGCGTAAGAACTGAATATATATGCGTAAGAACGCAATATATATGTGTAAGTACTGAATATATATGTGTAAGAACGCAATATATGTGTAAGAATATATATGCGTAAGAACGGAATATATATGTGTAAGAACGGGATATATATGCGTAAGAACTGATTATATATGTGATCGAACTGCATATATATGTGAAAGAACGGAATATATATGCGTAAGAATATATATGCTTAAGAACGGAATATATATGTGTAAGTACGGAATATATATAGGCGTAATAACGGAATATATATGCGTAAAACTGAATATGTATGCGAAAGAACGGAATATATATGCGTAAGAACGGAATATATGTGTAAGAACGGAATATATATGTGTAAGAACGGAAGATATATGTGTAAGAACTGACTATATATCTGTAAGAACTGAATATATATGCGAAAGAACTGAATATATATGCGTAAGAACTGAATATATTTGCGTAAGAACTGAATATATATGCGTAAAACTGAATATATATGTGTAAGAACTGAATATATATGCGTAAGAACTGAATATATATGCGAAAGGACGGAATATATATGCGTAAGAACAGAATATATATGCGTAAGAACGGAATATATATGTGTAAGAACGGAAAATATATGTGTAAGAACGGAATATTTATGTGTAAGAACGGAATATATATGTGTAAAAACGGAATATATATGTGTAAGAAGTGAATATATATTTGTAAGAACTAAATGTATGTGTAAGAACTAATTATATATGTGTAAGAACGGAATATATACGTGTAAGAACGGGATATATATGTGTAAGAACATAATATATATGTGTAAGAACGGAATATATATGTGTAAAAACGGAATATATATGTGTAAGAACGGAATATATACGTGTGAGAACGGAATATATACGTGTAAGAACGGAATATATATGTGTAAAAACGGAATATATATGTGTAAGAACGGAATATATACGTGTAAGAACGGAATATATACGTGTAAGAACGGAATATATATGTGTAATAACGGTATATATATGCGTTAGAACGGAAAATATATGTGTAAGAACTGAACATATATGCGTAAGAACGGAATATAAATGCGTAAGTTCGGAATATGTACGTGTAAGTACGGAATATGTATGTGTAAGAACGGAATATATATTTGTAAGAACTGAATATATATGTTTAAGAACTGAATATATATGTGTAAGAGCTATATATATATGTGTAAGAACTGAATATATAGGCGTAAATACTGAATATATATGCGTAAGAACTGAATATATATGCGCAAGAACTGAATAAATATGCGTAAGAACTGAACATATATGTGTAAGAACTGAACATATATGCTTAATAACTGAACATATATGCGTAAGAACTGAATATATATGCGTAAGAACTGAATATATACACGTTAGAACTGAATATATATGCGTAAGAACTGAACATATATGCGTACGAACTGAATATATATGCGTAATAACTGAACATATATGCGTAAGAACTGAACATATATGCGTAAGAACTGAATATATATGTGTAAGAACGGAATATATATGCGTAAGAACGGAATATATATTTTTAAGAACGGAATATGTATGTGTAAGAACGGAATATATGTGTAAGAACGAAATATATATGTGTAAGAAGTGAATATATATGTGTAAAAACTAAATATATATGTGTAAGAACTGAATATATATGTACGAACTGAATATATATGTGTAAAAACTGAATATATATGTGTAAGAACTGAATATATATGTGTAAGAACGGAATATATATGCGTAAGAACGGAATATATATTTTTACGAACGGAATATGTATGTGTAAGAACGGAATATATGTGTAAGAACGGAATATATATGTGTAAGAAGTGAATATATACGCGTAAGAGCTGAATATATATGTATAAGAACGGAATATATATGTAAAAACGGAATATATATGTGTAAGAACGGAATATATACGTGTAAGAACGGAATATATATGTGTAAGAACGTAATATATATGCGTTAGAACGGAAAATATATGTGTAAGAACTGAACATATATGCGTAAGAACGGAATATATATGCGTAAGTACGGAATATGTACGTGTAAGAACGGAATATGTTTGTGTAAGAACGGAATATGTATTTGTAAGAACTGAATATATATGTGTAAGAACTGAATATATATATGTAAGAGCTGAATATATATGTGTAAGAACTGAATATATATGCGTAAGAACTGAATATATATGCGTAAGAACTGAATATATATGCGTAAGAACGGAATATATATTTGTAAGAACGGAATATGTATTTGTAAGAACGGAATATATGTGTAAGAATATATATGCGTAAGAACGGAATATATATGTGTAAGAACTGAATATATATGTGTAAGAACTGAATATATATGTGTAAGAACTGAATATATATGTGTTAGAACTGAATATATATGTGTAAGAACTGAATATATATGCGTTAGAACTGAATATATATGCGTAAGAACTGAATATATATGCGTAAGAATTGAATATATATGTTTAAGAACTGGATATATATGCGTAAGAACTGAATATATATGCGTAAGAACGGAATATATATGCGTAAGAACTGAATATATATGCGTAAGAACGGAATATATATATATGTAAGAACGGAATATATATCTCTAAGAACTGAATATATATGTGTAAGAACGGAATATATGTGTAAGAATATATATGCGTAAGAAAGGAATATATATGTGTAAGAATGGAATATATATGCGTAAGAACTAATTATATATGTGTAAGAACTGAATATATATGTGTAAGAACTGAATATATATGCGTAAGAACTGAATATATATACGAAAGAACGGAATATATATGCGTAAGAACTGAATATATATGCGTAAGAACGGAATATATATGCGTAAGAACGGAATATATATGTGTAAGAACGGAATATATATGTGTAAGAACGGAATATATATGTGTAAGAACGGAATATATATGTGTAAGAACGGAATATATATGTGTAAGAAGTGATTATATATGTGTAAGAACTAAATATATATGTGTAAGAACTGAATATATATGTGTAAGAACTGAACATATATGTGTAAGAACTGAATATATATGCGTAATAACTGAATATATATGCGTAAGAAATGAATATATATGCGTAAGAGCTGAATATATATGTATAAGAACGGAATATATATGTGTAAAAACGGAATATATATGTGTAAGAACGGAATATATACGTGTAAGAACGGAATATATACGTGTAAGAAAGGAATATATATGTGTAAGAACGGAATATATATGCGTTAGAACGGAAAATATATGTGTAAGAACTGAACATATATGCGTAAGAACGGAATATATATTTTTTAAGTACGGAATATGTACGTGTAAGAACGGAATATGTATGTGTAAGAACGGAATATGTATTTGTAAGAACTGAATATATATGTGTAAGAACTGAATATATATGTGTAAGAGTTGAATATATATGTGTAAGAACTGAATATATATGCGTAAGAACTGAATATATATGCGTAAGAACTGAATATATATGCGCAAGAACTGAATAAATATGCGTAAGAACTGAACATATATGTGTAAGAACTGAACATATATGCGTAATAACTGAACATATATGCGTAAGAACTGAATATATATGTGTAAGAACGGAATATGTATGTGTAAGAACGGAATATATATTTGTAAGAACGGAATATATATGTGTAAGAACGAAATATATATGTGTAAGAATGGGATATATATGTGTAAGAACGGAATATGTATGTGTAAGAACGGAATATATATTTGTAAGAACGGAATATATATGTGTAAGAACGAAATATATATGTGTAATAATGGGATATATATGTGTAAGAACGGAATATATATGTGTAAGAACGGAATATATATGTGTAAGAACGGAATATATATGTGTAAGAACGGAATATATGTATAAGAATATATATGCGTAAGAACGGAATATATATTTGTAAGAACTGAATATATATGTGTAAGAACTGAATATATATGTGTAAGAACTGAATATATATGTGTAAGAACTGAATATATATGTGTTAGAACTGAATATATATGTGTAAGAACTGAATATATATGCGTAAGAATTGGATATATATGCGTAAGAACTGAATATATATGCGTAAGAACTGAATATATATGCGTAAGAATGGAATATATATGCGTAAGAACTGAATATATATGCGTAAGAACGGAATATATATGTGTAAGAACGGAATATATATCTCTAAGAACTGAATATATATGTGTAAGAACGGAATATATGTGTAAGAATGTATATGCGTAAGAAAGGAATATATATGTGTAAGAACGGAATATATATGCATAAGAACTAATTATATATGTGTAAGAACTGAATATATATGTGTAAGAACTGAATATATATGCGTAAGAACTGAATATATATGCGTAAAACTGAATATATATGCGAAAGAACGGAATATATATGCGTAAGAACTGAATATATATGCTTAAGAACGGAATATATATGCGTAAGAACGGAATATATATGTGTAAGAACGCAATATATATTTGTAAGAACGGAATATATATGTGTAAGAACGGAATATAAATGTGTAAGAACGGAATATATATGTGTAAGAAGTGAATATATATGTGTAAGAACTAAATATATATGTGTAAGAACTGAATATATATGTGTAAGAACTGAATATATATGTGTAAGAACTGAATATATATGCGTAAGAACTGAATATATATGCGTAAGAACTGAATATATATGCGTAAGAGCTGAATATATATGTGTAAGAACGGAATATATATGTGTAAAAACGGAATATATATGTGTAAGAACGGAATATATACGTGTAAGAACGGAATATATACGTGTAAGAACGGAATATATATGTGTAAGAAAGGAATATATATGCGTTAGAACGGAAAATATATGTGTAAGAATTGAACATATATGCGTAAGAACGGAATATATATGCGTAAGTACGAAATATGTACGTGTTAGAACGGAATATGTATGTGTAATAACGGAATATATATTTGTAAGAACGGAATATATATGTGTAAGAACGGAATATATATGTGTAAGAAGTGAATATATATGTGTAAGAACGGAACATATATGTGTAAGAACTGAATATATATGCGTAAGAACGGAATATATATGCGTAAGAACTGAATATATATGCATAAGAACGGAATATATATGTGTAAGAACGGAATATATATGTGTAAGAACTGAATATATATGTGTAAGAACGGAATATATGTGTAAGAATATTTATTATATAACTGTCATAAATTTACATTGAACTATGAATGACGTAATTTTAGTATCACACAAAAAAAGTTATATCCTCACTAGTGACGATATGACTTTTTTATATCATCACTAGTGATGATATAACTTTGCCGGAACTACTTTCTTAACATATTTGTTAAAAAACACACTGGTTTAAAGTTAAAATATTTTTTAATTTCTTCTGTATACAAACATTCATATAGATTATGCATACAGACTATATAGCCTGTGTCATTTTTTTTTTTAATTCCACAAAATTGTGTACAAACTTAGGTTGAATCCTTTTGACTGGTGTCCCCACTGGCTGTATAATTCTCCATTTGATGATTTGCACAACCATAACAAATTCTTTATCAGAACTGATCTTGTAAAAATCACAGATCAGGCACTGATAAAAATAGCAAGAATGTATAATGGTCTGCTGATTCCTTGATGATCTGAAGAAAAACACAAAACAATCCACTCCTTCATTTTGTCTCCCTTATGAATTGAACAGAATAGAATAATGTTTCTCTGCTCACATTTTTTTTTCCTAAACAAATTTATTATTATGTGTGATAATGATTAAAACTCATTAAAATAAAAACAATGAACTTTTATAACATCTGTTGTTAACTTTATATGAATTGTTTATCAATGTTGTTGTTGTTGTTGTTATTGCAATTGTTGTCGTCTGCAACAGACAAAAATGGCTGATTTTTTAGATGAATACGCCTGGGCTGAATTAAATGCAATGTTAGCTGGGTCTGAGTGTGATGAAGTACAAAACAGTAATCAACCTGTGTCTGAGGCATCAAATTTAATTATGCCAATAAGGAAACAGATAGGAAATGAACAAAAATCACGGTTTGAAGCTGTCAACCCTGAGAAAATACAAGAATTCATAAATGCACAGGAAAACGAAAACACCAGGAGAAAGACACAGGCAGATATGAAATTATTTCGCCAATTTTGCAATGAACAAGGAGAAGACAGGCCTGTTGAACAGCTTGACATCCCTGAACTTGACCAATTATTTGGAAATTTCTTAGCAGTGGTAAAAAAAAGTGATCACAGCGAGTATGAGCCTTCAAGCATTCGAGGACTTCTTTCTAGCCTT
>JAWPHD010026666.1:0-12015 GCA_037043455.1 Cyrtodaria siliqua | reverse complement strand
TATCCATGAAATAAATCTTTGGAAAAACTGAAATGAAAAAATTGTATATTTTTTAAGTTTTTTTTTATTATTATTATTATTATTAATTGGAAAAGCCCTAAAAATGAAGCAATGAACTCGAAAGTATTGTAAAAAAAAAATGCTTGTGACCGTGTCGGTGGGGGGTGGGGGGGGGGGGGGGGGGGGGGGAATAACCTGCTCAGGTTAAGCAAAGTTAGGCCTATCGATACACAATGGCGTAGCTGCCTATATGCACTGTAGGCACGTGCCTACACATTGTCCCCAGAAATTAAAAAAATAAAAATCCTAAAAACACAATAAAACAGAGGGGTATGGGGTGGAGGGGTATGATCAGCTCATACCAATTTTTACTCTAGGTCTTTTCAAAAAATAAAAGTCGAACTGTTTTCGCTCGCGGTCTTTCGGAACCAAACACATCATGATTGTGCAAAATTTCGGAAGATTTTCAGAAAGCAAGTATTCATGTTAATATATGTTATTTTGTTCTGTTCCGATGTTTTTGTTTCGAAATGGCAGATTACAAAAGCCCTAGAACTTGTGCCTACACACGAATTTAGACATAGCTATGCCTCTGATACATACATGTAGACTAGTAGTAGAGAGAGGTGATAATTATCCAGTCGTACATGTTTTGCATAAAATACACGTCATAGTATGGAACGCCAAACACGACTTTGATGGTCATTTTCCATTATGATGTGGTCACTTTCATTATGATGTGGTCACTTTCCATTATTATGTGGTCGCTTTACATTATGATGTGGTCATTTGTCATTAAGATGTGATCACTTTTCATTATGATGTGGTCGCTTTACATTATGATGTGGTCATTTGTCATTACGATGTGGTCACTTTTTATTATGATGTGGTTACTTTACATTATGATGTGGTCACTTTCCATTATGATGTGGTAAGTTTCTATTATGATGTGGTCACTTTCATTATGATGTGGTCAATTTTCATTATGATGTGGTCACTTTTCATTATGATGTGGTAAGTGTCTACTATGATGTGGTCACTTTTCATTATTAAAGATGGGTTTAGCACAATACAAGGCAATGTTTACAGTTTATGTTTATTGGAATATATTGGCCACGGCTTCAACAAAATAAAATATAAAACATATTCATGTACTTTATGAACCCTGGGTACAGCAGTTCACAAAGACAAATGTACCTAATATAGAAGATAAAATGTGTAGTTAATTAAACATATGTATGTACTTTATGAACCCTGGGTACAGCAGTTCACAAAGACAAATGTACCTAATTGAAAGCTCTTGCATTGAAAATGTCAAAATTCTTATTAACTACACAATAAGTAATTGCTGTGACCGCGAAAAACTGCCACATGTCATGCAGTCCTGCGTGACACCGCCACACATGGGGGAAGCGGGACACAGCTTAGAGACTAGACTAAATGCAACATGGTTTAAATATATACGACAAAGCTGAGTGGCCAACAAAAACTATTTAAAATAAAAACCTCAAATAGAGGAAATGGCTGACACAAATGTCTCGCCAAAAATAAAAAATGCCTCAAATAGAGGAAATGGCTGACGCAAATGTCTCGCCAAAATAACAAACGCCTCAAATAGAGAGCGCAAAGAGAAAAAAGCCTCAAATAGAGACTGCCTCAAATAGAGGCAACACACTCCTCAAGTAGAGGAAATAGCTGAAGCAAATGTCTCGACAATATAAAACAAAAACGTCTCGAAATTGAGAACGTTCAAAATAAAATTCTTCAATAGAGACTGCAACAGTATTAGCAAACTCCCGACATGTACACACTAACAGTCACATTGCCAGAGGGGTAAACATTGTTATTCATTGTTTAAAAGTGAAAGAAAATAATGCAGCCCGAGACGTAGGTTTTGCAAGAATACTTTATTGCCTTGGTCGGACAAATGAACTTTGCCAGAATACAAATGCAAATTTGACTCGGCTATTTCCGGGTATTTTATATACCCGCCCCCCAATTTAATCACTTCTGTAGCCGCCTTACTATTAACCCTAACTCTCACACGTTCTAAAGCTGAATGAGATAACTCATCCCGCCAAACTAAACGCGGAAGAATTTGTGACCACACAATAAAAACTCCAGGTATTATAAGGTCTTTGATATTGTTTAAGGTTTTAACCATTTGGTGCCTTAATTCTGCAGCTGGTACTTGACCTATATCATTACCGCCACAGTGCAACACTAGTACATTAGGAGGGTCTTCAATAGTCAACAGTAGTTGGTTATGACGTGGTTACTTTCCATTATGATGTGGTTACTTTGTATTATGATGTGGTGGCTTTTCATTATGATGTGGTCTGTTTTAATTATGATGTGGTAAGTTTACATTATGATGTGGTACTTTTCATTATGATGTGGTTACTTTCCATTATATAATCTTTTCATTATGATGTGGTCACTTTACATTACGATGTGGTCTGTTTTCATTATGATGTGGTAAGTTTCTATTATGATGTGGTATGTGTGGTCACGTGTTTTTTCTTCAAATACCGCCATCTATTGACACTGCTTGCGGAATTCAAAATGGCGACACTGATAGAAATCCTAAATTATGTTAAAGTATCCGATGAAGCTCGTGTAAGATTTTTAGAAGAAGAGTATCTTTTCATGCGATTAACACATTGCAACAACAATTAACTATTTTACAGCGTGTTATTTGAGAAATTGTATTGCGGTGTCGAGGTACAAAACGTATGGTTTAAATTCACCGTGTATAAATCGGCATAGTCTAAAACCTGGGATGGAATGGAATTAGAATGCCATTATGGTATGAGATTTTGATTCCATTCGCATTCCATTCTGCTCTTAATTCCTATTCCATATTTTAGTCTGTGACACATGTATATGATAAAATATGGAACGAATCTGGAAGAAAGACACAATGAAAAAGTGTGAAATAGGCTTATTAAGGGTCTATTTGATTATCTAATTATCAGGAAAGCATGGGGAAAAAAATTCAATGTGATAGATCTGTAATTTTCTAAATACATATATAACCTCTAAGTATTAGCCAGGATTTAAGTCATTTTTTATGTTAAGTCTTCTATTCGTACCCTAGATTGTTTTTCTTTTTGGATGAGACTGCTGTGGTTGTTCAGTACAATTCTGGATACATCATGTATCCCCGCAGTGGTTATAGCGATATCGCTAATTCAATTACTGATATCAAAAATGCATTTTTCGATATCGCTAATTAATTCTATTAGCGATATCGGTAATTCAATTCTTGATATCGCTAAATACCATATATTTCGATATCGAGAATTGAATTCTCGATAAGGCTAATTCAATTTTTGATATCGTTAATTCAATGTTTGATATCGCTAATTCTATTAGAGATATCAAAAAATTAATTAGAGATATCAGAAATTGAAAAGCAATTATTGATATCAAGAATTCAATTTTTGATATCGCTAATAGAATTATTGTAAGAGTGAATATGGACTTCCCCCTTTTAAAAAACAATTGGCCCTGCTTCAAAAGGGTACCAGTCTCGCGCGCAATTTAACATGGCGGTGAACAGCAATATTAATGGCTGCGTTGGTTCGTCGCACACTTGGCGGACTTGGCCTAACGGGATCCTTATATTGCTATAAGTTGATTCGTCAACTGTAGATAGTATCCTGTATATCCTGTATAAATTCTGTACCGAAGATTCAATATGTTGAATAGCGTTGTCCCTCCTGTCTCTATCGCTACCTTCAACTGTTAACAACCTCTCAATTTCTACCAAGTTGCGGTCTATCCTTGATAAAACTGCGGACATTTTGGAATGCTGAATTGTGGGATTGAAAATCTAAACATTGTGATTCTTGAGGTTGAATTAGCGATATCAAGAAATGATTTTTTGATATCGAAAATTGAATTACCGATATCGCAAATTCGTTCAATTCTGGATATCGCTAATTCAATTATTGATATCGCTAATACAATTTTTGATATCAGTATTAGAATTAGTGATATCGCTAATTCAATTACTGATATCAAAAATTAAATTAGCGATATCCAGAAATGAAAATTAATTGTTGATATCTGAAATTGAATATTGAATCGCTAATATAAAAATTGAATTAGCGATATCTGAAATTGAATTAGCGATATCGATAAAAAAAAAAAATCATTAATTCTTGATATCGCTAATTAATTTTTGATATCAGTAATATTAGCGATAAATAGTGATTAAATACGAAAACGGCTTGCCATAAGTAGTTATTCAGTATCATCATGAATCGTACTGAAAAATCACAGCCTAAGGTATTTATAATTACGTATATTTTATATAGCTTTACAACACAATCTTAGTTTATATTTAGTTAATTTCTACGGATATGATCTGTCTTTATTGTTAGCGATTTAGGGTTGTTTACGTTGTCTTTTCAATTTGGGCGCTGAAGACATGATAATAGCAATGACTGTGTACACATAAATTCGAGACAAGCTAACCTTAAAAGCAGTAGATCAGGCTTTGTGGCTAAATCTATTTTAAAAAAGCTATAAAATTACCAATTTAAAACAGAAAATGATATACATGTCGATGGGAAATTAACAGTTTCTTATAATAAAACGCAATAAGTAATAATTGTATAATTAATCGAGACTTGATGAAGATTGATTATAATTTTATGAAACCGGTGATTACTTAGGGTTTACACGAGAGAGAACGATGCGTGAAGGTCAAGGTCATTCTTTAGAGAATTAATAATGACTGTGTTGAATAAGGGTGGGTAAATTGCAACAATTATATATATAAATATATATATATTATATATATAGTAGTAATTGGGTGGGCGTGTAAACCCTAAGTAATCACCGGTTTGATAAAATTATAATCAATCTTCATCAAGTCTCGATTAATTATACAATTTTATCAAACCAGGTGATACTTAGGTTTCCACGAGATTTTAGAGCTTCACACAGTCATTATTTAACATCACTGAATATTGCGGCTTACATGTACATTGTTATAAAAAACAATGTTCCTATATGTTGATCAACTGTATATATATATATATATACATCTACCATTTTATGTACACAATGTAATCTTGCATATAAAACTCTATGATATTATAGAGTACAACTTGTTATATCAGTTCATCACTGAAGTTTTTTCCCCTTATCAAATCTGCACTATGTAATTTTAATTCCTTTACATTACTCAGTATAACTGAACTAAGAGTTCAAGTTGTATCAGTTATTTCCTGATAGTATGTTCGGAAAATCTTTTCCGATTTTTTTTAAAAACTCACCTGTTAGTATAATAGAGTGTACCCGACGACATGTATTTCACTTACTTGTTACATGACATACCGATAGTTTATACTATGTTCGGAAAATCTTTTCCAAAATTATTTAGAACTCACCTCTTAGTATAATAGAGTGTACCCGACGACATGTAAGTATTTCACTTACTTGTTACATGACATACCGATAGTTTATACTATGTTCGGAAAATCCTTTCCGAAATTTTCTAGAACTCACCTCTTAGTATAATAGACTGTACCCGACGACATGTAAGTATTTCACTTACTTTTTACATGACATACCGATAGTTTATACTTATCTGTCACATCACTTAACCTAAATTAAACTACTGCATGTCACCTGCGCACATGCTCGCTTCACCGGCATTAAGCGCGGGAAATGTTCCTCCTGAGAATCCGCTTTTGTCCGCATTATCTTAGCCTTCCGGATTTCCCGGTATTCACTGGCGTTTTTAGTTTTTCCCGCGTTTCACTGGCTTTCCCGGCTTTACCATTTACTGGCTTTCCCAGTTTCCAGGGTGGTGCAAGCACCAGTTTTTCATGCGAGCAATTTCTCTTCAACTTTTACGGATTTCTTGGGAGTTTTCACCCCATTTCCCAGTGCTTCACTGGCTTTCCCCAGTGTCCATGCGAGCGATTTCTCTTACTCGGCAATCATGAAATTTATTCATTTCACGGATTTGGCACTTTAGACATAATACCACATATTTTTCATATTTTTTCACCGATAAATACATATACACGTATGTGTACATTTTTAAAATAGATAAAACAATAATTATGACAATTTATGCCATTCACCCATTTGTTTTATGACGGTTCATACCATTTATTTGTCATATTAATTAACCTGTACATTGTACATAAATTATGCATTTCACATTATCATTTATTCTTAATACTACTGAACAGTAAGTTCATGTACATTATACACAGGCTAAATCATGACAAATACCCCGTATGTATTTCACACCATTTCAATTATTTGTCACATTACACCACTATTGTTTCCATTATAACATGCATTGCATGTCTATTGCATGTCCATGCCTGCTAAAAATCACCACAATTGTATGCATTCTTTATATTTTAAATGTCACCATAACAGTTAGTGTATTAGTCATATTTCTTCATCTATAAATATGGTACATGTAATTTAATTTATAATTAAATCTTGATCCACACATTTTAATTTTGTTAAATTACACTATATTCATTTTTATCAACGTCACCCATCTGTGTGTACATGTACGTTTACTCTCGTATCATCATATTTACTCCTATTTTCCTCATGATTTCATACAGCATTACTTTAGTTTTTGAACTTATTTACTAAATGTTGTTGGTCATTTACATCTCATGACTTAACTTTGAACATTAACCTATTTAAAATTGTCCATCCTATCTCACTTAACATATACATACATGTGCATGTATAACCCTTGAAAATCGTGCTAGATGCAGTTAAATATGTTGACATGTAATTTGCTATGTCAACATTAATTAACATATTTGAACTTCTTCTGAAAACCATCTTCCTCTCTGTATGGTATGATGTCATTTGCATTTACCATATCATTAATTAATTATACATCCCATTCTGTTTTAACACCAAAGTAAGAACAAATATATTTATTTACAGTCAGTTTGAGTACAACTGGTTTCATTACTCATTCATAGTACATTATTACATAGTGTTTACTTTTATAAATGCCAAAGTTCACCGTGTGTATTGTGTTGTTGCCATACATTATTTATTTATTATGTATCATTGTATATACCAGTATGTAATATCTGCATGAGAGGGTATGCAAGTACCGTGATGTAGTATTAAAAGATTTCATAGCCTCTATGCAGGGGATATCTATCCTATCATTCCATTTCAAGGCAGCAAATACTAATCCGTTGATACAACTGTTGTATCCGACTTATTAGAGTAGATCTACATTAAAATTATTTCTCAACATTCATTCATGATAGTATAACGGTCGTTATTTATCTACTGCTGAATACAAATGTCTACTAATAAATATACTTGATTTATCAACGTAACAACCATCAGTATAATAATAATCAGCATAATAATATTGTTTCCTCCAGTAGTTCTTTCCTTAATCATCTATATAATGTACCCATTCTTTTGACTTTTTAATAACCTTTCATCAATACTGAATTGCTGTTATTCTGATTATACAATTATCGACTAATCCCATTTGTTTGATGTCTTTGTGTGCTTTTTCTTCTTACATACGGACGTTTATAGATGCACCCTAGTTGGAGGACGGCACATGTCAAAAATCGTCTTGCAGTTCGTAGACGTGTATTTTATGCACTACATTATCGACCAACCAATTTTGTTTTTAGACATGACTAAACAACTTGAAGATTTCTCTAGATAATGCCAATATTTTGATAAAGAAAACATCAACACAGACTAACTCGGACTAATTAATTTAGTTCCACACTTCACTTATGTGTATGACTCAATCTTTACCATTGACGGTCAATCAAGTTTAATATAATATTAAAGTCATATATATGTGTTTTAAACATTGCATATGTTATGCATTTTAAACATTGCATATAAATATGCACATGTATCTAACTTGATTTCATGTACGACTGTTTATCCGTACTAATTAATGAAGCTTCGAAGCAGCTGACTGTGTAATACAGTATTACAGACAGAAAGATTTTAAAATCATAAATGATCTGTTCCGAGTGAAATATAATACTTATGGTTTTGTTCGCCGTGACGACTAATCAGTCAGGTTTCCTGAACAGATTTTGCTTGTTTGGCAACTCATGTATCATGATGTTTCCTATTCCGTATCCATCTTCATTAATTCATCAACTATGAACAAATTCATTGTACGTTACTCTGCAATTGTCTAGATACTGAACAAAACCTCTCCGTTCGTTCCGATTTACGATTTCTACTTTCGGTTTCGTTGTTTACAATTTGCAATGCAAATTTATATATACCAAGTATATATCTATCGGTTTTCCATCATTTTCCTACTGTTGCTTTTGCTATTAATCGTACTTATCTTACCGTTTTTCTGTCGTTTGTTATAGATTATGAACTACAAAGTTGATAATCAAAACCAAACCTTTAAATTTCGCTAAAATTTAATTGAGTCGACACGCAAGGTAGCTTACCTCATTCTTAAGTGGCCGGATGTCCCGAAATAGCAAGCCGGTGTAGTCTCATTCGTGTTCCGAATTCTCAAAAAATAAGCCTACGAGAACATGTCCTTGATTATTAATCAATCATTTCCTCGCTTTTTAATAATTTTTCTGCATAAGACCGTTCCGGCCATTCAGAGACAGCGATAAAATATCCTTTCCGTAAACACGGAGCGAGCTTCTCGGTGGGTTTCCCCCATTTTCTACACTTCGAATTTCCGAACTATTTATAGATTTTCGCTTCATTCGTGAAAACTTAGCCAATCGTTAAGGAGATTTACGCACGAATTTCTAACGTCCGAAGTTCCTGCATTGATTTCGGCCATGCAGCAGATTTTACCGTATGCATAGTTCCATTTCGGCAATGCATTCAATTTTTACGGTATGCATTGATCGGCCATTTCGGCCATGCATTCAACAGCTTGCTTCCAGGCAAAGAACCTCGTTCTGGCAAACGCACGCTTTAGGGATATCCCCTACGGTCAATTTCTCCTAGGGATTTCCCCTAATTCATTTTCCTTTCCTCGGCCATATACATCGGCGGTGCCGGCGTTTCGCTAGCTTTTTACCCGCGCGCACTCTATATAATTCCCTCGCACGTTTTGCTACCATTTCGGGGAGGGTTATCGTCTTTTCCATTTCGGAAAATGACGATGCCATTTTTCCTTTGTTCGCATTGGCATTACCAGTCGCAGCTCAGCACCGAAAATGCCAAAATAAATTCCAAGTTTTAATGTTCCTAAACCACTTTTACAATAGTTTTAAAAGTGAAAACGTATTCCTCATAAACTTAAACAACGTTTAAATCATACATCCTCGCACTATTCTTTCAACTTTGATCAACTTTTATTAATTTTTCAATAGCCTTAATTCTCCGTAGTTCAACCTTTTCCAAACACGTTATCGTAATGACCTTGACCTTCACGCATCGTTCTCTCTCGTGGAAACCTAAGTATCACCTGGTTTGATAAAATTATAAATTACAATAAGTCATGTTAGTCCTTTTGAAAAGCATTGAAAACAAATTTACCGCCAAGTTTAGGTTGTTTATTTTATATGATAATTGCTATTTCGTTTTGGGGTTTGTTGCTCATTTAGTTTATTTGAATCAATTAAATACATATCTAATGTATAACAATTCTAAAACAAATACCAATTCTGATGTTTTAACCTGTTGGCCTTATTGCCTACCGACCGTTCAAAGTCGGTAACGCAGTCTTCATTTCACCACTATGCGGGTCTACGATGTCATTGCGTTTGGGTACTGTGATTTCTATAGGACCATATTCTCATGTTTCATTTATAAAACAATAGAAAGCCAAAACGCAATCACAGGAAGGACACAATATAGAAATTATAAAACTATAAATCATGTATCGTTTTGAAAATATATTTGACAATCAAAAAGTTTGTTTCAAATTGTTTTCACAAAATAAAAATAAAACATTATCCCCGCCCAGTTAAACTTAAACATACAACATTATCATATGGAAGAAGTAGTACTTTTTGTGTCGCCTTTTCGAAGAAAATGCGATACATAGGGATCACTTTGTCGTCCGTCCGTCCGTCCGTCCGTCCTTCAGTCCGTCCGTCAGTCTGTCAGTCCGTCACAAACTTAAAGTTGGCTATAAGTTTGTCATTTCTCCATATTTCTTCATCAAACTTTTAATATATACTCATCATGACCACATCAAATTTAGAGCAGAATGGAATGCGATTGGAATCAAAATCTCATACAATAATGGCATTCTAATTCCATTCCATCCCAGGTTTTAGACTATGCCGATTTATACACGGTGAATTTAACCATACGTTTTGTACCTTGACACCGCAATACAATTTCTCAAACAAGAAAAAAACTTTCCCGAAAAACTTGATGCAAAGCATCAAATCGGCGCCAAAATTTTGAAGAATTAAAACATACGTTATTAAATAAGAGTACACGTGTTTATCAGTTATTTTAACTATCTTATCATCAGTACTAAACCTTGGTATATTTAGTGGTCATGGACATAATATTAACAAACGTTGCTATGTTGACTTGGTTAAATGTATTTTGAATTAACTAGGTCATTCAGACAATTTTCCAAACGGCCCGGCCAGACATCACGGCTGTCCACTATGACCTGCCCAGGCTGTGTAAGAGCAGCCCGGCCAGACATCACGGCCGTCCACTATGACCTGCCCAGGCTGTGTAAGAGCAGCCCGGCCAGACATCACGGCCGTCCACTATGACCTGCCCAGGCTGTGTAAGAGCAGTCCGGCCAGACATCACGGCCCTCCACTTTGACCTGCCCAGGCTGTGTAAGAGCAGCCCGGCCAGACATCACGGCCGTCCACTATGACCTGCCCAGGCTGTGTAAGAGCAGTCCGGCCAGACATCACGGCTGTCCACTATGACCTGCCCAGGCTGTGTAAGAGCAGCCCGGCCAGACATCACGGCTGTCCACTATGACCTGCCCAGGCTGTGTAAGAGCAGTCTGGCCAGACATCACGGCCGTCCACTATGACCTGCCCAGGCTGTGTAAGAGCAGTCCCGCCAGACATCACTGTGTGTAAGAGCAGTCCGGCCAGACATCATGGCTGTCCACTATGACCAGCCCAGGCTGTGTAAGAGCAGTCCCGCCAGACATCACTGTGTAAGAGCAGCCCGGCCAGACATCATGGCTGTCCACTATGACCTGCCCAGGCTGTGTAAGAGCAGTCCCGCCAGACATCACTGTGTAAGAGCAGCCCGGCCAGACATCATGGCTGTCCACTATGACCTGCCCAGGCTGTGTAAGAGCAGCTCGGCCAGACATCACGGCCGTCCACTATGACCTGCCCAGGCTGTGTAAGATCAGTCCCGCCAGACATCACTGTGTAAGAGCAGCCCGGCCAGACATCATGGCTGTCCACTATGACCAGCCCAGGCTGTGTAAGAGCAGTCCCGCCAGACATCACTGTGTAAGAGCAGCCCGGCCAGACATCACGGCTGTCCACTATGACCTGCCCAGGCTGTGTAAGAGCAGTCCCGCCAGACATCACTGTGTAAGAGCAGCCCGGCCAGACATCATGGCTGTCCACTATGACCTGCCCAGGCTGTGTAAGAGCAGTCCCGCCAGACATCACTGTGTAAGAGCAGCCCGGCCAGACATCATGGCTGTCCACTATGACCTGCCCAGGCTGTGTAAGAGCAGCTCGGCCAGACATCACGGCCGTCCACTATGACCTGCCCAGGCTGTGTAAGATCAGTCCCGCCAGACATCACTGTGTAAGAGCAGCCCGGCCAGACATCATGGCTGTCCACTATGACCAGCTCAGGCTGTGTAAGAGCAGTCCCGCCAGATATCACTGTGTAAGAGCAGCCGGGCCAGACATCACGGCTGTCCACTATGACCTGCCCAGGCTGTGTAAGAGCAGCCCGGCCAGACATCACGGTCGTCCACTATGACCTGCCCAGGCTGTGTAAGAGCAGTCCGGCCAGACATCATGGCTGTCCACTATGACCTGCCCAGGCTGTGTAAGAGCAGCCCGGCCA
>JAWPHD010026665.1:0-12016 GCA_037043455.1 Cyrtodaria siliqua | reverse complement strand
CGCATATATATTCAGTTCTTACGCATATATATTCAGTTCTTACACATATATATTCAGTTCTTACACATATATATTCAGTTCTAACACATATATATTCAGTTCTTACACATATATATTCAGTTCTTACACATTTATTCCGTTCTTACACATATATATTCCGTTCTTACGCGCATATATTCAGCTCTTACACATATATAGTCAGTTCTTACACATAGATATTCATTTCTTACACATATATATTCAGTTCTACACATATATATTCAGTTCTTACTCATATATATTCCGTTCTAACACATATATATTCAGTTCTTACACATACATATTCAGTTCTTACACATATATATTCCGTTCTTACACATATATATTCAGTTCTTATACATATATATTCAGTTCTTACACATATATATTCAGTTCTTACGCATATATATTCAGTTCTTACACATATATATGCAGTTCTTACACATATATATTCAGTTCTTACACGAATATATTCAGTTCTTATACATATATATTCAGTTCTTACACATATATATTCCGTTCTTACACATATATATTCGGTTCTTACACATATATATGCAGTTCTTACACAAATATATTCAGTTCTTACAGATATATATTCAGTTCTTACACATATATATTCAGTTCTAACACATATATATTCAGTTCTTACACATATATATTCCGTTTTAACACATATATATTCAGTTCTTACACATATATATTCTGTTCTTACACATATATATTCAGTTCTACACATATATATTCAGTTCTTACACATATATATTCAGTTCTTACGCATATATATTCAGTTCTAACACATATATATTCCGTTCTTACACATATATATTCCGTTCTTAAGCATATAAATTCAGTTCTTACGCATATATATTCAGTTCTTACGCATATATATTCAGTTCTTACGCATATATATTCAGTTCTTACACATATATATTCAGTTCTTACACATATATATTCAGTTCTTACGCATATATATTCCGTTCTAACACATATATATTCCGTTCTTACACATATATATTCCGTTCTTAAGCATATAAATTCAGTTCTTACGCATATATATTCAGTTCTTACGCATATATATTCAGTTCTTACGCATATATATTCAGTTCTTACACATATATATTCAGTTCTTACACATATATATTCAGTTCTTACACATATATATTCAGTTCTTACACATATATATTCAGTTCTTACACATTTATTCCGTTCTTACACATATATATTCCGTTCTTACGCACATATATTCAGCTCTTACACATATATATGCAGTTCTTACACATATATATTCAGTTCTTACACGAATATATTCAGTTCTTATACATATATATTCAGTTCTTACACATATATATTCCGTTCTTACACATATATATTCGGTTCTTACACATATATATGCAGTTCTTACACACATATTTAGTTCTTACACATATATATTCAGTTCTTACACATATATATTCCGTTCTTACACATATATATTCCGATCTTACGCATATATATTCAGTTCTAACACATATATATTCCGTTCTAACACATATATATTCAGTTCTTACACATATATATTCCGTTTTAACACATATATATTCAGTTCTTACACATATATATTCTGTTCTTACACATATATATTCAGTTCTACACATATATATTCAGTTCTTACACATATATATTCAGTTCTTACGCATATATATTCAGTTCTAACACATATATATTCCGTTCTTACACATATATATTCCGTTCTTAAGCATATAAATTCAGTTCTTACGCATATATATTCAGTTCTTACGCATATATATTCAGTTCTTACGCATATATATTCAGTTCTTACACATATATATTCAGTTCTTACACATATATATTCAGTTCTTACGCATATATATTCAGTTCTAACACATATATATTCCGTTCTTACGCATATATATTCCGTTCTTAAGCATATAAATTCAGTTCTTACGCATATATATTCAGTTCTTACGCATATATATTCAGTTCTTACGCATATATATTCAGTTCTTACACATATATATTCAGTTCTTACACATATATATTCAGTTCTAACACATATATATTCAGTTCTTACACATATATATTCAGTTCTTACACATTTATTCCGTTCTTACACATATATATTCCGTTCTTACGCACATATATTCAGCTCTTACACATATATTTGCAGTTCTTACACATATATATTCAGTTCTTACACGAATATATTCAGTTCTTATACATATATATTCAGTTCTTACACATATATATTCCGTTCTTACACATATATATTCGGTTCTTACACATATATATGCAGTTCTTACACACATATATTCAGTTCTTACACATATATATTCAGTTCTTACACATATATATTCAGTTCTAACACATATATATTCAGTTCTTACGCATATATTCAGTTCTTACGCGTATATATTCAATTCTGACGCATATATGTTCAGTTCTTACACATATATTCCGATCTTACGCATATATATTCAGTTCTTACACATATATATTCAGTTCTTACACATATAAATTCAGCTCTTACACATATATGTTCAGTTCTTACACATATATATTCAGTTCTTACACATATATATTCAGTTCTACACATATATATTCAGTTCTTACACATATATATTCAGTTCTTACGCATTTATATTCAGTTCTAACACATATATATTCCGTTCTTACACATATATATTCCGTTCTTAAGCATATAAATTCATTTCTTACGCATATATATTCAGTTCTTACGCATATATATTTAGTTCTTACGCATATATATTCAGTTCTTACACATATATATTCAGTTCTTACACATATATATTCAGTTCTTAAGCATATATATTCCGTTCTAACACATATATATTCCGTTCTTACACATATATATTCCGTTCTTAAGCATATAAATTCAGTTCTTACGCATATATATTCAGTTCTTACGCATATATATTCAGTTCTTACGCATATATATTCAGTTCTTACACATATATATTCAGTTCTTACACATATATATTCAGTTCTAACACATATATATTCAGTTCTTACACATATATATTCAGTTCTTACACATTTATTCCGTTCTTACACATATATATTCCGTTCTTACGCGCATATATTCAGCTCTTACACATATATAGTCAGTTCTTACACATAGATATTCATTTCTTACACATATATATTCAGTTCTACACATATATATTCAGTTCTTACGCATATATATTCCGTTCTAACACATATATATTCAGTTCTTACACATACATATTCAGTTCTTACACATATATATTCCGTTCTTACACATATATATTCAGTTCTTATACATATATATTCAGTTCTTACACATATATATTCAGTTCTTACGCATATATATTCAGTTCTTACACATATATATGCAGTTCTTACACATATATATTCAGTTCTTACACGAATATATTCAGTTCTTATACATATATATTCAGTTCTTACACATATATATTCCGTTCTTACACATATATATTCGGTTCTTACACATATATATGCAGTTCTTACACAAATATATTCAGTTCTTACAGATATATATTCAGTTCTTACACATATATATTCAGTTCTAACACATATATATTCAGTTCTTACACATATATATTCAGTTCTTACACATATATATTCCGTTCTTACACATATATATTCCGCTCTTACGCATATATATTCAGTTCTAACACATATATATTCCGTTCTAACACATATATATTCAGTTCTTACACATATATATTCCGTTTTAACACATATATATTCAGTTCTTACACATATATATTCTGTTCTTACACATATATATTCAGTTCTACACATATATATTCAGTTCTTACACATATATATTCAGTTCTTACGCATATATATTCAGTTCTAACACATATATATTCCGTTCTTACACATATATATTCCGTTCTTAAGCATATAAATTCAGTTCTTACGCATATATATTCAGTTCTTACGCATATATATTCAGTTCTTACGCATATATATTCAGTTCTTACACATATATATTCAGTTCTTACACATATATATTCCGTTCTTAAGCATATAAATTCAGTTCTTACGCATATATATTCAGTTCTTACGCATATATATTCAGTTCTTACGCATATATATTCAGTTCTTACACATATATATTCAGTTCTTACACATATATATTCAGTTCTAACACATATATATTCAGTTCTTACACATATATATTCAGTTCTTACACATTTATTCCGTTCTTACACATATATATTCCGTTCTTACGCACATATATTCAGCTCTTACACATATATATGCAGTTCTTACACATATATATTCAGGTCTTACACGAATATATTCAGTTCTTATACATATATATTCAGTTCTTACACATATATATTCCGTTCTTACACATATATATTCGGTTCTTACACATATATATGCAGTTCTTACACACATATATTCAGTTCTTACACATATATATTCAGTTCTTACACATATATATTCAGTTCTAACACATATATATTCAGTTCTTACACATATATATTCCGTTCTTACACATATATATTCCGTTCTTACACATATATATTCCGATCTTACGCATATATATTCAGTTCTAACACATATATATTCCGTTCTTATACATATATATTCAGTTCTTACACATATATATTCAGTTCTTACGCATATATATTCAGTTCTTACACATATATATTCCGTTCTTATACATATATATGCAGTTCTTACCAAAATATATTCAGTTCTTACACATATATATTCAGTTCTTACACATATTTTCTGTTTTTACCATATATTCAGTTCTTACGCATATATATTCAATTCTTACGCATATATGTTCAGTTCTTACACATATATTCCGATCTTATGCATATATATTCAGTTCCTACGCATATATATTCAGTTCTTACACATATATATTAAGCTCTTACACATATATATTCAGTTCTTACACATATATATTCAGTTCTTACACATATATATTCTTTTCTAACCAAAATATATTCAGTTCTTACACATATATATTCAGTTCTTACGCATATATATTCAGTTCTAACACATATATATTCCGTTCTTACACATATATATTCCGTTCTTAAGCATATAAATTCAGTTCTTACGCATATATATTCAGTTCTTACGCATATATATTCAGTTCTTACGCATATATATTCAGTTCTTACACATATATATTCAGTTCTTACACATATATATATATTCAGTTCTTACGCATATATATTCCGTTCTAACATATATATATTCCGTTCTTACACATATATATTCCGTTCTTAAGCATATAAATTCAGTTCTTACGCATATATATTCAGTTCTTACGCATATATATTCAGTTCATACGCATATATATTCAGTTCTTACACATATATATTCAGTTCTTACACATATATATTCAGTTCTTA
This sequence comes from Cyrtodaria siliqua, assembly GCA_037043455.1. Taxonomy (NCBI): domain Eukaryota; kingdom Metazoa; phylum Mollusca; class Bivalvia; order Adapedonta; family Hiatellidae; genus Cyrtodaria; species Cyrtodaria siliqua. The sequence continues at coordinate 6,602 of JAWPHD010026665.1, read as the reverse complement.
CACATATATATTCAGTTCTTACACATTTATTCCGTTCTTACACATATATATTCCGTTCTTACGCACATATATTCAGCTCTTACACATATATAGTCAGTTCTTACACATAGATATTCATTTCTTACACATATATATTCAGTTCTACACATATATATTCAGTTCTTACGCATATATATTCCGTTCTAACACATATACATTCAGTTCTTACACATATATATTCAGTTCTCACACATATATATTCCGTTCTTACACATATATATTCAGTTCTTATACATATATATTCAGTTCTTACACATATATATTCAGTTCTTACGCATATATATTCAGTTCTTACACATATATATGCAGTTCTTACATATATGTATTCAGTTCTTACACGAATATATTCAGTTCTTATACATATATATTCAGTTCTTACACATATATATTCCGTTCTTACACATATATATTCGGTTCTTACACATATATATGCAGTTCTTACACACATATATTCAGTTCTTACACATATATATTCAGTTCTTACACATATATATTCAGTTCTAACACATATATATTCAGTTCATACACATATATATTCAGTTCTTACACATATATATTCCGTTCTTACACATATATATTCCGATCTTACGCATATATATTCAGTTCTAACACATATATATTCCGTTCTTATACATATATTCAGTTCTTACACATATATATTCAGTTCTTACGCATATATATTCAGTTCTTACACATATATATGCAGTTCTTACACATATATATTCAGTTCTTACACGAATATATTCTGTTCTTATACATATATATTCAGTTCTTACACATATATATTCCGTTCTTACACATATATATTCGGTTCTTACACATATATATGCAGTTCTTACACAAATATATTCAGTTCTTACACATATATATTCAGTTCATACACATATATATTCAGTTTTTACACATATATATTCCGTTCTAACACATATATATTCAGTTATTACACATATATATTCAGTTCTTACACATATATATTCGGTTCTTACGCATATATATTCAGTTCTTACACATATATATGCAGTTCTTACCAAAATATATTCAGTTCTTACACATATATATTCAGTTCTTACGCATATTTTCTGTTTTTACGCATATATTCAGTTCTTACGCATATATATTCAATTCTTACGCATATATTCAGTTCTTACGCATATATATTCAATTCTTACGCATATATGTTCAGTTCTTACACATATATTCCGATCTTATGCATATATATTCAGTTCCTACGCATATATATTCAGTTCTTACACATATATATTAAGCTCTTACACATATATATTCAGTTCTTACACATATATATTCAGTTCTTACACATATATATATTTCTAACACATATATATTCAGTTCTTACACATATATATTCAGTTCTTACACATATATATTCAGTTCTTACGCATATATTCAGTTCTTACGCATATATTCAGTTCTTACGCGTATATATTCAATTCTTACGCATATATGTTCAGTTCTTACACATATATTCCGATCTTACGCATATATATTCAGTTCTTACGCATATATATTCAGTTCTTACACATATAAATTCAGCTCTTACACATACATGTTCAGTTCTTACACATATATATTCAGTTCTTACACATATATATTCAGTTCTACACATATATATTCAGTTCTTACACATATATATTCAGTTCTTACGCATATATATTCAGTTCTAACACATATATATTCCGTTCTTACACATATATATTCCGTTCTTAAGCATATAAATTCAGTTCTTACGCATATATATTCAGTTCTTACGCATATATATTCAGTTCTTACGCATATATATTCAGTTCTTACGCATATATATTCAGTTCTTACACATATATATTCAGTTCTTACACATATATATTCAGTTCTAACACATATGTATTCAGTTCTTACACATATATATTCAGTTCTTACACATTTATTCCGTTCTTACAGATATATATTCCGTTTTTACGCACATATATTCAGCTCTTACACATATATAGTCAGTTCTTACACATAGATATTCATTTCTTACACATATATATTCAGTTCTACACATATATATTCAGTTCTTACGCATATATATTCCGTTCTAACACATATATATTCAGTTCTTACACATATATATGCAGTTCTTACCAAAATATATTCAGTTCTTACACATATATATTCAGTTCTTACGCATATTTTCTGTTTTTACGCATATATTCAGTTCTTACACATATATATTCAGTTCTTACGCATATATTCAGTTCTTACGCATATATATTCAATTCTTACGCATATATGTTCAGTTCTTACACATATATTCCGATCTTACGCATATATATTCTGTTCTTACGCATATATATTTAGTACTTACACATATATATTCAGTTCTTACACATATATATTCCGTTCTTACACATATTTATTCAGTTCTTATACATATATATTCAGTTCTTACACATATATATTCAGTTCTTACGCATATATATTCAGTTCTTACACATATATATGCAGTTCTTACACATATATATTCAGTTCTTACACGAATATATTCAGTTCTTATACATATATATTCAGTTCTTACACATATATATTCCGTTCTTACACATATATATTCGGTTCTTACACATATATATGCAGTTCTTACACACATATATTCAGTTCTTACACATATATATTCAGTTCTTACACATATATATTCAGTTCTAACACATATATATTCAGTTCTTACACATATATATTCAGTTCTTACACATATATATTCCGTTCTTACACATATATATTCCGATCTTACGCATATATATTCAGTTCTAACACATATATATTCCGTTCTTATACATATATATTCAGTTCTTACACATATATATTCAGTTCTTACGCATATATATTCAGTTCTTACACATATATATGCACTTCTTACACATATATATTCAGTTCTTACACGAATATATTCAGTTCTTATACATATATATTCAGTTCTTACACATAAATATTCCGTTCTTACACATATATATTCGGTTCTTACACATATATATGCAGTTCTTACACAAATATATTCAGTTCTTACACATATATATTCAGTTCTTACACATATATATTCAGTTCTAACACATATATATTCAGTTCTTACACATATATATTCAGTTCTTACACATATATATTCCGTTCTTACACATATATATTCCGTTCTTACGCATATATATTCAGTTCTAACACGTATATATTCCGTTCTAACACATATATATTCAGTTCTTACACATATATATTCCGTTTTAACACATATATATTCAGTTCTTACACATATATATTCAGTTCTTACACATATATATTCAGTTCTAACACATATATATTCGGTTCTTACACATATATATTCAGTTCTTACACATATATATTCAGTTCTTACGCATATATATTCAGTTCTTACACATATATATTCCGTTCTAACACATATATATTCAGTTCTTACACATATATATTCAGTTCTTACACATATATATTCCGTTCTTACGCATATATATTTAGTTCTTACGCATATATATTCAGTTCTTACACATATATATTCAGTTCTTACGCATATATATTCAGTTCTTACGCATATATATTTAGTTTTTACGCATATACACAGGTCTTACACATATATTCAATTCTTACGCATATATATTCAATTCTTACGCATATATCTCCAGTTCTTACACATATATTCCGATCTTCCGCATATATATTCAGTTCTTACGCATATATATTCAGTTCTTACACATATATATTTAGCTCTTACACATATATATTCAGTTCATACACATATATATTCAGTTTTTACACATATATATTCCGTTCTAACACATATATATTCAGTTATTACACATATATATTCAGTTCTTACACATATATATTCGGTTCTTACGCATATATATTCAGTTCTTACACATATATATGCAGTTCTTACCAAAATATATTCAGTTCTTACACATATATATTCAGTTCCTACGCATATTTTCTGTTTTTACGCATATATTCAGTTCTTACGCATATATATTCAATTCTTACGCATATATTCAGTTCTTACGCATATATATTCAATTCTTACGCATATATGTTCAGTTCTTACACATATATTCCGATCTTATGCATATATATTCAGTTCCTACGCATATATATTCAGTTCTTACACATATATATTAAGCTCTTACACATATATATTCAGTTCTTACACATATATATTCAGTTCTTACACATATATATATTTCTAACACATATATATTCAGTTCTTACACATATATATTCAGTTCTTACACATATATATTCAGTTCTTACGCATATATTCAGTTCTTACGCATATATTCAGTTCTTACGCGTATATATTCAATTCTTACGCATATATGTTCAGTTCTTACACATATATTCCGATCTTACGCATATATATTCAGTTCTTACGCATATATATTCAGTTCTTACACATATAAATTCAGCTCTTACACATACATGTTCAGTTCTTACACATATATATTCAGTTCTTACACATATATATTCAGTTCTACACATATATATTCAGTTCTTACACATATATATTCAGTTCTTACGCATATATATTCAGTTCTAACACATATATATTCCGTTCTTACACATATATATTCCGTTCTTAAGCATATAAATTCAGTTCTTACGCATATATATTCAGTTCTTACGCATATATATTCAGTTCTTACGCATATATATTCAGTTCTTACGCATATATATTCAGTTCTTACGCATATATATTCAGTTCTTACACATATATATTCAGTTCTTACACATATATATTCAGTTCTAACACATATGTATTCAGTTCTTACACATATATATTCAGTTCTTACACATTTATTCCGTTCTTACACATATATATTCCGTTTTTACGCACATATATTCAGCTCTTACACATATATAGTCAGTTCTTACACATAGATATTCATTTCTTACACATATATATTCAGTTCTACACATATATATTCAGTTCTTACGCATATATATTCCGTTCTAACACATATATATTCAGTTCTTACACATATATATTCAGTTCTTACACATATATATTCCGTTCTTACACATATATATTCAGTTCTTATACATATATATTCAGTTCTTACACATATATATTCAGTTCTTACGCATAAATATTCAGTTCTTACACATATATATGCAGTTCTTACACATATATATTCAGTTCTTACACAAATATATTCAGTTCTTATACATATATATTCAGTTCTTACACATATATATTCCGTTCTTACACATATATATTCGGTTCTTACACATATATATGCAGTTCTTACACAAATATATTCAGTTCTTACACATATATATTCAGTTCTTACACATATATATTCAGTTCTAACACATATATATTCAGTTCTTACACATATATATTCAGTTCTTACACATATATATTCCGTTCTTACACATATATATTCCGATCTTACGCATATATATTCAGTTCTAACACATATATATTCCGTTCTAACACATATATATTCAGTTCTTACACATATATATTCCATTTTAACACATATATATTCAGTTCTTACACATATATATGCAGTTCTTACACATATATATTCCGTTCTTACACATATATATTCCGATCTTACGCATATATATTCAGTTCTAACACATATATATTCCGTTCTAACACATATATATTCAGTTCTTACACATATATATTCCGTTTTAACACATATATATTCAGTTCTTACACATATTTATTCAGTTCTTACACATATATATTCAGTTCTACACATATATATTCAGTTCTTACACATATATATTCAGTTCTTACGCATATATATTCAGTTCTAACACATATATATTCCGTTCTTAAGCATATAAATTCAGTTCTTACGCATATATATTCAGTTCTTACGCATATATATTCAGTTCTTACGCATATATATTCAGTTCTTACACATATATATTCAGTTCTTACACATATATATTCAGTTCTAACACATATATATTCAGTTCTTACACATATATATTCAGTTCTTACACATTTATTCCGTTCTTACACATATATATTCCGTTCTTACGCACATATATTCAGCTCTTACACATATATAGTCAGTTCTTACACATAGATATTCATTTCTTACACATATATATTCAGTTCTACACATATATATTCAGTTCTTACGCATATATATTCAGTTCTTACACATATATATTCCGTTCTTACACATATATATTCCGTTCTTACACATATATATTCAGTTCTTATACATATATATTCAGTTCTTACACATATATATTCAGTTCTTACGCATATATATTCAGTTCTTACACATATATATTTAGCTCTTACACATATATATTCAGTTCATACACATATATATTCAGTTTTTACACATATATATTCCGTTCTAACACATATATATTCAGTTATAACACATATATATTCAGTTCTTACACATATATATTCGGTTCTTACGCATATATATTCAGTTCTTACACATATATATTCAGTTCTTACGCATATTTTCTGTTTTTACGCATATATTCAGTTCTTACGCATATATATTCAATTCTTACGCATATATGTTCAGTTCTTACACATATATTCC
>JAWPHD010026664.1:0-12017 GCA_037043455.1 Cyrtodaria siliqua | reverse complement strand
CTTTTGAGAGCCTGCTTGATCGGTTCCAACTGGCCCGAGATTGCCAGCGTGTAACTATTGGCCAATGAAAACTGAAGTTACCAGACTGATCTGTCAAAATGCCATTCGCAACATCTCGTACACAGCTTCACAGCATTACTCGAATGTAATACACAGGTTTCCATAGTCTGGTACCCTTCCCCTACTGCGCTCGCTACTCTTCCCACGAAGAGAGAGTAGCGAGCGCAGTAGGGAAAGGGTACCAGACTAAGGTTTCCATCGCGTCTTAGATTCCCGCCAAAACCGCCAAAAGAAATTTGCATTCAAAATCAAAGTTATCATCCAAATGTTGCAAGGTTATTCAGCCGATTGCTCCATCAATAGTTTATGTACATGAAAGCAGTGATAAAACCTTCATCTGCATTGTAAAAAACAAACACTCAACGCAAATTATACATCAACACGTGTGGCTAGCGGCCATTGTTTACATGGCAACAGTGCACTATTTTCTGTGCCGTTGCCTTCTGGCTAACATAATGTCAATATTTTGAACATACCGAAGCGCCGTGATACACACTAGGCGGGATCCCGAAGAATGACGGGATTGGCCGAGCGTTCACGATTGTCAAAATGCATGTCAAACATTTGTTCTGCCCTCATTGTTTCTGCTCGGCACCGTGTTATTGTTTTAGATTTATATAACTTCATTTCGTGTCGCGTAATGAAATGAAACATGACTTTTTCGAAAGAATTGGATAGCGAGGAAAACATTGACATTAAGGTGGGTTGGAGCGGTGTGCGTTGATAGATATTGAATACCATAAATGGTTTTCAATGAAATGGTATTCAATGGGATATTACTTTTTTCTCATTGAAAAAATACCGCAAGCCAACTGTCACGATTTTCTGTAATAAGCTTTCTGGATGACGAAAATACACATATTTAGATCTTAGGAATTATGAGTTTTTGCAACATTAATTTAGGCAGGCACTGTAGGTAAACGGGTCCTGATTAAAGTACCTCGTTTATATGCTGTCATAGTCTCTGTCACAGAACAAATTCCAACAAAAACAAAAGCAGTTTATTTATTTAAATGACATTGCGTGACAAAATCAACAATACATATACGACATCGTAGCTATAATCAGTAATAGGTAACACTACAACTTCTATTTTTGATATTTAAAAATCTGTCCTGTATAACTTCGATAAAGCTCAATTTTATTAGAAAACTTTTGATTGAAGAAGGCAGACATTTGAAATTGCCTCTTGACAAAATCCTACCTATCCTATCCTACCAGCTTTTTCAGAAGTCGATAGATAACGTTTCGGTTTTGTATGCCATGTTGCAAGCATCCTAAAGGACTGACGTGGTCCAGTGGATAGCATGGTGTTCTTGTGCAAAACAGTTCTCGGCCGTCGGGTGGAGACGTAAACCGGGCGTCCACCCTTAAATAACTGTCTACAGGAATGTATTCGTTAGTAATATTTGGGAAGGTTCCCGGATTCCTATATATCATTACTCTCTCTCCGTATGGAAGAATCTTCCTCAAACTCGCCAGATTTTTACATGGAGCGTATAGTTTAATATTAGAAATTCTATAAATATGATCGCTTAGGTGCAAACGGTTTCTTAAAATACAATTTATTATCTTTATTTTGATATAAGTTTCATATTTTTATGTTAAAAAGATCTTGGTCTGTTTTCGAGTTTAAATACACCACCTAGTGTCCTTATATGTTCTATATAAAATTCTTAAAATATGTCGAACATGTGTTTTTAAATTGTAAATATATCGCATAATGACGAAACTAAAGCCTTAGGTGCAAACGGTTCTAAATAGCTGAAACACTAATCTTTATTTTGATATAGTTTTTTTGTTAATGACCCTAGTTATAGATGATCTGTTTTACAAGCAAAGATAGCATTTTTTTTTTTAATTATTAATTGTTGTTGTTGTTGTTGTTGTTTGCGATAATCACATTAAGCAGAGGACGCGGAGAAATATATATCATGAAGAGTTGTATGCATACATGTTTAATTCATGCAAAAACCCATTACACATGTATTTTCTGTCCAATGATTTCCATTTTAGGCAAAACAGGAGTCAGAACGAAACTTTTGCTATATCAAAAATGATGGCATTTTTAACTTTTACACAGCTTTTTACAAGAATGTCTCACTATTATAATGCCATTTCCATAAAAATACACTTAAAAAAACTATTCTCAGTTATAGCTTATTAAAAGCTTGTTTATAATAACGTATTTCATGTAAATATTAAACTGATTTTTTAAAAATGTGTTTTGCTTAAATTTACTAAAGTGCATTTATAGTTTCACTCCATATGGTCACTATAGATACATAATGATTCCCAATGTTTTATGGCCCCCATAAAGTGTGCAAGTGTGACTGCCGACACGCTAAATTACATAACGCCCGAGGCGGCTTTATCGATATCTGCGGGAGATAAATCAGTACTAAACTATCACCAAGAGTTACATTTCGGGAAATTATTGTTTTTTTTCAGTTTATGTATACCTTATAATTTACACTCATAAAGTTACGCTTTGTTTGATGTGGGAAATCATAAACAATTATATGGAAGTACAAAAGAACACCAGTAAGAAATATTGAAATTGAAATTGTCATTTATTTAAGAAATGACGAACATATCAAATAGTAATAGCATTTATTTTTTACAATAAATGATATATATGTTTTCACATCAAAGGTGTGGGGAACTTAAAACGCCTTTATTTAAGAAATGACGAACATATCATATAGTAATAGCATTTATTTTTTACAATAAATGATATATGTTTTCAATTTAAGAAATGACAAACATATCAAATAGTAAACGCCCGCCTTAACATTATTTTATTATTATTATCATTTTTAAATAGATTATACACTCAAGTGATATGAAAACGCAACACGGGAATTTCCGCTATATATTGTATGTACAATATGCTGCTTTTAATCGAATGGTACATGGCTACGTAAGACCTTTCCCTTTGGAAAAAATACTAAAACAACAAATAATACAGCAAATAGTATTCCTGCAATGTTTCATTATTCACAGAGTATGCGTTTGGCTCAATCATGTGAGCAAACTTAGGGTGCAAAATTTTGCAAACTATTTACGTTAAATACAGTACTGAACTAGCTCAATTTTTCGAAGAGCAACTTCAACATTGATGAAGTTCTTGTTACAAAGTGTAGTGTGATTAAAACGTCTACAACATCACAGTTGTGTCCTTTCTCTAGTTAATTGCAACTTTTTTAAAAAAAAACATCTTGGGATTTCTTTGGAATATTATGTGCAATTAAGTGTGCAGTATATACAATATATAGCGGAAATTCCCGTGTTGCGTTTTCATATCACTTGAGTGTATATGTCAGAAACATGGGATCTTGTTTAAAATATTTATATTGCATATTTTAATAAATCTCAACCCGAAAACCTGTATCTATATGTATAATGTACTAGTATATTATATTATCCTGGGATGACTGCATTATGATAGACAAAAGGGTGGGATGGTGGAAATTTGCAAAAATGTATGACGTTTGTATAACTGCCTGATGCTTTATGACAACGTCCACGCAGTTATCGTTCCTTGCACTCACATAATCTCTGCTAACTACTAAATTACAAGATTTTGGTAAAACCAGTTAAATTAGAATATGTTTGCCTGAAACTTATTTACTTCTTGTGTAAATATAATTTTCAGTGTAATGTAGCATCAGTGTAATGTAGTATCAGTGTAACGTAGCATCAGTGTAATGTAGCATCTGTGTAATGTATCATCAATGTAATGTTCTACAAAACACAATTTCATACTTCAAATCAGAAACGGAAGTTATAGCAGAAAATTTAAAACATTATAAAAATAGGTATACAAAAAGTTTCAGTCAATGTTTTACGTTTACAGTATACTACTGTATAATTCATAACTTTCACATGAGATTATCAAAATAATTTGACCAATCAGTGATCAATAAAAATAAAACCCCACCACATTCTGGTAGGGGGTAAACTCGGTGTTTATCATTGATGCTCAGCTAACTTTTGCCCTTTATAAAACTAATTTGTAGTGATAATTAAATTAAAAGCATATTTTTTTTGTGTACAGCTATGTATCTTCTTTTGGTGCGGTCTAATTGTAAAACATCAATATGGATATATTTAAATTAAATTATGGTCTACTATTTTGATTTTTCATATACAGTTGAGATTGAGGATAAAGTCTTTTACCTACTGAACATCTCGGAAATGTGTAACTAATGACAGAAAGTTATGAATACAGTACAGTACTGTAGCCTACCAACAGACAGGAACAAAAATAATTTTATTATTTCCGCGAAAACACATGTATAAAAGGCTAAAGATAATAATTTGCGAAGTTATCTTAATATGAACATGAATATGTTATTAAAAGTGTTAATACAAACTAGCTCTAACTTTCTTTGCAAGAACGCCCAGTTCCCTTCAATATGCTGATGATGTATTTAAAGAAAATCTAACTTCATGAACTTTTGTTTACAATTTTAAAGAAGCCGCCCAAAGTTCGACAGACGCTTTTAACTTGCAAACCAGCTAAAATACTGGGAACATCATCTTACGACGAATACAAGCGTAGCTTTATAACACGGACATGTCATCATCGGCACCTAGACTCAGTTAGAAAAAAATAGAGGGTAAAACCCACTGATAATTACAAAATAATAAAATTGTAACGTTAGAAATGTGATATTTTCTTCTTCTTCTACCGATTGTGCGCAAACATTTGTCTGGAAATACTCGCCTGAATCTGCTGTAGTGTTTAGCTGGGCTGATAATTAAAAAGCCCTGTGTTTAGGGAGCTTGTTTCTGCCAATTAAGGATTTTTTTTTAAAAATCATTGTTTGTGCCAAATGCTTTTTATTTACTAATATTAAAGTCTGTCGTTAAATGGCATAAAACATAACACACATCAGAGATCTAAGAAGTTGTTTAGTACTACATATGGCAAGTGAAACGTTGCAATATTCAATAATTGCTCATTTATATTGCATATTCCCCCGTTCATATTCTATATTTTGTTATTTATATTCTATAATTCTTCATTCATATTCTATTTATATTGTATAATTATATTGTATAACTGGTATATTTTATATTGTATACTTTGTCATTTATATTCTATAATTGTTCATTTATATTTGTATTCGCATGGATATACAGGTGTATGTAGATCTATGGTATTCTATAATATAGGTTATTGAATTTGTATGGCTAAGTATTACTTGGAACGAGTTGTTTTGGCGCAGGACGACGAGCTTGCGATTTGTATGGCTAAATATTACTTGGAACGAGTTGTTTTGGCGCAGGACTTGCTCGTCGTCCTGCGCCAAAACAACGAGTTCCAAGTAATATTTAGCTCTACAGATTCAATAACCTTTTTATTGTATACGTTCATATTGTTTTCGATCAATGTTAATTGTACGACTATTACTTTTCATTGTATTTGTGTTATTTTTATAGCTTTTGATGGGATTCCTATCTTGTCATTCAGTTTCATTTTGTGTGGATGATTATTTTGCGCGAAAACGACGTCGACGTTAAAAACATCAAGCGATTTTCTAAAGTTTGTTTACCATTTGATAACGTTAAAAACAGTGGGTGAGTGACCATTTCAATTATTTTATCAATTTCTGCCATAAAAGGTTGAAAAAAAACCACGTATTATTTTTGTTGACACTATAGGAAGGATTCCGTTATTTTATTTGAAAGTAGTTCCTTATTTCTATTTCGCGGCTCTTAGCTAGCGCGAGAAAAAGTTACGGTGCAATATCAATGTGTGCAATATCGTAGAATATTGCACACTTAGCTCAATGCAAACTAAACGGGACAATATGAAAGTATACCATAAAATTCCATATTTATGTGCAATAAAGTTTACATTCATATAGTTAATCTCCACGCAGAGTTATCGTTCCTTGCACTGACATATACCTCTGCTAACTACTGAATTACAAGATTTTGGTAAAACCTGTGAAGCTGGAATACTTTTGCCTGAAACATATTTATCACTTGTGTAAATATAATTTTCAGAATATCTGCAAATTAGATGTTGCAAGATTTGAAATAATGCATGAAAACAATTAAGTTTAAATCGGGACTAATCTACAAACAAAATAATACGTACTTCGGTCTCCTCAGTCGATACGCATATGTAAACATTTCAAACCGAAGCTCGATAGCAGAAAATTGACAAAAAAAATTAACTCATTGAAAAACAATTTGAAAATATTGAATATAGGTCTGTATTTTATCTTTGCGGATCACGCAAAAGGATTTATTATAAACATCGTCATAACTTTTTTGAATAATTCACGGGACCTAACCGTTCACCCTACCTTCTTTGACGTTGACAGAGTCAATGTAGAACGTACGCCGCCATTATCGATTATTTAGACCAGTATCTACACACGCAAATCATTAGAGGATTTCCAGTTTTATAAATAAAACAAAAACTGGCTCACCCTTTTCTGTCCTAAACAAGATTGGATTGATTTTAATAATATAAACAACATGAACTGTTGAATACAGCGGTCAAACCTAGACAGATTGACTAGATCGGCGTTAGGAAATGACATATGTTTTGATAACACCCCAGTCCCCTGGAAAATCTCGAAAAATATCCCCACCCTCGTGGAAAGAAATATCAGAAACCACCCCTGGATCTCCCTCCACCACCATTCCCTTCAACACAGTTTTTTTCCTGGGTACGGATATTGCGTGGAAAAGACGAATTAGACCCACAACGTTGACACCGGCGTAGGAATTTCAGACACAACTGGTATAATACCAACATTGGGGATTAATCTGAAAATGTGTCTCCTAGGGTTGGGATAGATCAATAAATCGAATTTCCGTTGGTGAGCCTGTTGCTGCCCTACCCCTACCGCGGCGGGGAAATAATTGATAGGTACATAATTGCTTTGCGTGTAGTTATTTACTTCTTTCCCGGATAGGAAATTTGTAAAAGTGCATTAACATCGAAGGGGTCGTGGGAGAGGGGCTGTAAGGGTGTTGGGTCGAGGATGGAGGGTTTTGTTTAAAATATTTCTATAATGGACTGCTGTGACATTTGCGGGGCCAATCTTTTTCAGCAAATTTTTGAGAAGCACAAAAAACAACAAACAAAAGACGTTATCCACGCTCAATTACACCAAAACATACAACAGTATATAGGACTAACCATTTTTGTCTTCAAACTATTGGGGGAGGGGTGGGGTGGGGGGCTCCTGGCCCCCGGCACCTACGCCTATGTGTAATAACGGTCAGAATAACGTTTCGCAACAATCTTTAAAAATCCGACCAAAGAACGGTTTGGAGTTCTCTTTATTCCCCCAAAAGGTATTCCCAAACTCGTTAGAATGCATCATTTTTTTCAAGTTCTTTTTATATTACACAAACCCTGATTTTATTTCAGAACATAATCTAGGAGTCCTTGTCCTAATACCCCCTTGAAACCTGGCATCTGTGGACCTCACTGATTGGGACTACAACTTAAAATCGGCCAGCTACGTCCCTGCTCAGTGGTGCATTTTGGGAGATTTCCCCAAAATTTTAAGTACCTATTCTGACAATGAAATGTTGATTATTTGTTAATGAAAAATTAAATAAGAAAAATACGTTGCATTATACCCACTTCCCACCTAGTTGTATTGAATGTATGGACTATCTCTCTTGGGTACTGAGCTACTTGCCACTATGCAAAGTTTTATGTTTATGCGCTTGTTGTATATTCTCCGAGGCGGGTGCGTGGATGTGGGGAGGATGCGGAGGGGCATAACCCGAGAATTAGACAGAAACGAATTTCTGTTAGGCGGTGATTGCTATTCCAGATAATCTCCGTACTCACCTTCCATGATCCCCGCTTTAAGAAATGTATTGTTAAGCCCAGAATACACCCCTAGCAACAGTAACAACATAAAAAAAAATAAAAAAATAATAGAACAAGAAATGTCACAGTAAGTGACAAATGCCCCCGAAGTGACCTGTAAGTGTGACCTTGACCTTGGAGCAATATAAAACCAACAGAAATATTTAAAAAAAAAAAAAAAAAAATCACAAAAAAAAATCAAATCAAATAAAAGTAAAAAGAAACAAAAAAACAACAACAACAACAACAACAAAATAAATAAAAATTAAAAAAAAAAAAAAAAAGAAATTAAAAAAATTAAGAAATAAATAAATAAAAATAATATTAAAACAAGTTATTTGAAAATCAGTCCAGGTTGTCTGACACAATTTGACCTTTGACATCTAAGTGTGACCTTGACCTTGGGGCCACAGACCTGGATTTGTGCTCGACACATCGTCTTATTGTGGTGAGCACTTGTGCCAAGTAATTTGAAAATCCGTCCAGGAATGCCAGAGTTATTGACCGGATACGATTTGACCTTTGACCTATGGGTGACCTTGACCTTGGAGCCACGGACCTGGATTTTGTGCGCGACAAATCATGTTGTTGTGGTGAGCACTTGTGCCAAGTTAATTCAAAATCCGTCAAGAAATGCCAGAGTTATTGACCGGACCTGATTTGACCTCTATGTGTGACCTTGACCTTGGAGCGACGGACCTGGATTTTGTGCGCGACATGTTGTCTGGTTGTGCTGAGCACTTGTGCCAAGTTGTTTGAATATCCGTCCAGGAATGCCAGAGCTATTGAAACTTTGACCTCTAAAGGTGACCTTGACCTTGGAGCCATGGACCTGGGTTTTGTGCACGACACGTCGTCTAGTTGTGTTTAGCAATTGTGCCAAGTTATTTGAAAATCTGTCCCTGAATGTCAGAGTTATTAACCGGACACGAAAGCACTTTGTTTTGACATTTGACCGCTAAGTGTGACCTTGACCTTGGAGCAACGGACCTGGATTTTGTGCGCGACACGTCGTCTTGTTGTGGTGAGCAATTGTGCGAAGTTATTTGAAAATCCGTTCATTATTGTCAGAGTTATGAAGCGGACACGATTGTACAGACGAACGGACAACCTTTGACCTCTAAGTGTGACCTTGACATTGGAGCTACGGACCTGTATTTTGTGCGCGACACGTCGTCTTGTTGTGGTGAGCAATTGTGCAAAGTTATTTGAAAATCCGTCCATTATTGTCAGAGTTATGAAGCGGACACGATTGTACAGACGAACGGATTTTGACCTTTGACCTCTAAGTGTGTCATTGACCTTGGAGCCACGGACCTGGGTTCTGTGCGCGACACGTCGTCTGTGGTGAGCAATTGTGCGAAGTTATTTGAAAATCCGTCCATTATTGTCAGAGTTTTGAAGCGGACACGATTGTACAGACGAAATACAGACAGTGCGACTACTATATGCCAGCCTTCGGGGGCATAACAACGTTTCTTCAGAGCCTGCCACGATGCCACCTGGAAAAGATGTATAAAAGTCGAGCTACCATAACCCGTTTTTTCCTCGTTACCTTAACCCCACCCCACACACTTCCCTCGTGGAATTTTTGTAGCCAGCCTGCCACCCCGCATCCTCCCCACAAAAAAAAAAAGGAACGCATTCCTTACCACATTCCCACAAAACCACGAAAATACGATTCCTTTAGGGAAAATGCATTTTGTTCACAACCCCACCATTAGAAGCGTCCCAGCCCCGTTCCTTCCCTAGGACGTCATTTGATTTAATTGCACACTTGGCAAAATCAAAACTATGATATGAAATTACGAAACGGCATACAACTAGAGTCTCGCTGAATGTGTTTAAATCTAAATTCTAAGTACTTATCTGAATCAGAACCACTTGCAAAGGGAGGGAATATTGTTAGAAATGTTTCAAGTCAGTTGTTCGGGCGTTAGCTAATATATTGCTACTCTCCGAATGTTCATTGTTCATTGAGACTCTGCTAAATTTAAACATTCACTTTCATATTGAAATGTATTACTTACAACGCATTATCAGATTGTTTGACACTGAGCAAAATCCAAAACCTGTCTGAAATCAGGAACATATTCCCTTCCCGTCACGTGGATCGAACGTAAGGAAAATATGCGCACCTTCAAAAAAATAAACAAGAACTGAATTGCAGAGATTTATTATTCAAGCGCAATTGTAATGCTTTTGGTGTCAGGCTGGGAAGAAAGTACTTCCGGACCTGTAACAACTGTTTACAAAATGTATGCTTAAATGACCGTGAGCTTTACCGTATACTTTATATTACCTTTACTTTAAACCCGATGACTTTCAAACATATCACTGCCGAGTTAAGACTTAAACGTGATGCTTGTCACTTGTAAAAAATAGAGACTTTTTAATACAATAGCGCTAAATCTTAAAACTAAGTTATGATAAAAGGGAGACCACTACGACTACAGTAACCTATACGCATGATAAACTGCTAAAACGTTACTTCTAAAATTTTCTGATCCAAATAGATATTTCTTGTTTTTACCTTGTACAACCATATTTTCATATGAACTGAACTCGATAACGTTCTGTAAACAAACGTTTACCCATGTAAGTTTTGTCGAACAAAAGCGGACAAAAGGCAGCAGACGTCCATTGAGGAACGATAAGTGTTCCCTCGGATTTACATGATATAATATGTAAACTCGTCATAGCGACTAGTTTGATGGGTGAAACTAACCAGTTATTATGCCCTTGCCAGTCCTGCGAAAAACCATCCACGGCTGCTGTATTCTCGCACCACAATTTAGCTAAAAACATTAACCTTTGTGTTTTCGTCATTAGCGAACCGATCCACTCAATAGGATCCCCACATATCATTCATAAATGTGAAAAATTCCCTTGAAACTCCCCAGTCTTCCTTATCAAAATACCGTCGGCCGTGGTATTGCCCTCCCTGGGCACCCATTGTATGTCCAGCTTAATATTATTTTGAATACAAAGTTCATCAATCGTTAAAGCCTCATTTTGTAATTCGGACTTCATACTACCTGCGGAAACTATTCTAACACAATTCTGTGAATCGGAAAACCACTTAACCGATTTATTTGTCAGGCGTGATTTATATGCGTTCCATTATATGCGTTCAGTGCCAAACTCACACTTTTGATTTCTCTGTAAGTATAGTTTTTTAAAGACTCTTCTTGCGACCAATTTCTATGAAAAGCGGAATCCGTGACTTTACCTACGTTACTAGCATCATAATATACAACAATTTCGGTAACGTTATAATCAGCTAATAGGGTTTTGCCGTTAAAGGATTTAACATTTTCCTTCCAGAATTATAATTGTTGTATACAAGGGTAGTCTGAACTAAGTTTCATTTGACTATCCCATGAAGATCTTGTTTCTATATACATGTATAGACATTTGTCATAAAGAAATATAAAAAGATCGGACAGGGAAAGTAGCATTCAAGGAGGACAGTCAACCACAAAACACAGACACAAACACGCAAACCGACAAATAAGAAGGCAAAAGAAATAAAAATGCAAACGACATCACAATCACAAAAGGGTTGACAATAGGGCTACCGCCTTGGAACGGTCAGTGGCAAAGTAGGCCACTGGGGGTTTAAACCGGTTCTAGGGTGCACCAAACCTCACACTTACCCTACTGTCATCCCATTAAAACAGGACAGTGTAAATAAAGAAATCCCGCCATGATCTAATCTCTAACCAACAAGGCAGCATCAATAGGCACTATAAGTAAAACACAAATATGCTCGTGTAAATATAATACAAAAAAACAATAGCCTAGAAAGCCACAATGAAGGTAATCAATGACTTGGCAGAAGCCAGAGCAACAAGAGAATAAACCATTAAGGGCACGACAAGAAAGATCCAGATACCGAGAGGTGTCATTAAAGGCTTCAGTAACATCTGCCTGGGTATCTGGCGAACGACTCAACATGAAATCTCTTTGATTACTAAAATAAATACTGGGCGTTTCTTTAAACGGAATATTGAAACCTTTCTCAATTATATGCAATACATATTCTGAATAGCCAGTAGATTTCCAAAAGTTAATGTTTTTCTTATGTCTACCTTTA
>JAWPHD010026663.1:0-12019 GCA_037043455.1 Cyrtodaria siliqua | reverse complement strand
TATGAAGTTTGAATACTGTAAGGATTTTGGTATGTGAGTAACTGACTTAATAACAAAAGGGCCAAGATGGCCCTAAATCGATCACCTGAGTACTGGCCCATTATCGAACTTCTTCGAAATTTTACGGTCATATACAAACTGTGCAAGTTTGGTTAAGATTGCGTTAATGTGGCCTCTTTTGTGTTTTTAACAACATTGATATAAAGACACTGACAAAGATTGGTAAAGATCAATACAAAATGAAGGTGCTAGAGTCTAACCCCTGGGGCAGGGCCAAATGGGACCCCAGGGGTAACTATAATGTGCCTTGTGGTTTCAGAGAAGGTTTTTTAAAGTGTTGCCCTATACAAGTCTATGTAAAACATGTGACCCCTGGGGCAGGGCCAAATGTGACCCTGGGGTCACCATTTGAATAAACTTGGTAAAGGACCATAAGCTGATAGTAAATGCAAAATATTAAACCTCTGACTTTTGTAGTTTCAGAGATGAAGATTTAAAAAAAAAAATCCTATGTAGAACTTTGACGTCTGGGATGGGGCCAAATTTGAACCCAGAGTCATCATTTGAACAAACTTGGTAGAGGACAATTAGCTGATGCTACTTGTAATGTATGGGAGCTCTGTGCCTTGTGGTTTCAGAAAAGAAGATTTTTAAAAAAAAAAATCCTATGTAAGTCTATGAAAAACATGCAAAATCTCAAAATACAAACCAGCGGTTCTTGAGAAGTAGATTTTTTAAGGTTTCGACCATATATGGTAATGGCGGCCATCTTGGATGTCGCGCTGACCTAATTTTAACAAATCTAAACAAGAGACCCAAGAGGGCCTGTGGACGCTCTACTGGCTAACATGGCTCTTATAACATCAATGAATCGAGTGACTGCAATTTACTTTTTTTGAAAGTTTTTGAAGGCCCTATTGTATTAACGAGGAAAAATTTAGCATTTTTAACTAAATCAAGGGCCATAACTCCGCTGTAAATGGTCCGATCTGGCTGGTTTTCGAACTTATCCGAGCTTTCATTGATAATAACAATCTGGTCATGTTTGGTAAAGGTCGAATGAAAAATGAAGGCACTATCGTCTTAACAAGGCAAAACATATCATTTTTAACTAATTCAAGGGCCATAACTCTGCTGTTGTTCGTTCGATCTGTCTGGTTTATCAAAATTTTCTGAGCTTACATTGATATTAACAACCTGGTAAAGTGTGGTAAAGATTGGATGAAAAATGATGGTCCTATCGTCATAACGAGGCAAAATATAGCATTCTTAACTAACTCAAGGGCCATAACTCCGCTGTTACTGGTCCGAGTTGGCTGGTTTTCGAACTTGTCCGAGCTTTCATTGATATTAACAATCTGGTAAAGTTTGGTGAAGATCCGATGAAAACTGAAGGCCCTATCGTCTTAACAAGCCAACATATAGCATTTTTAACTAAATCAAGGGCCATAACTCCGCTGTTACTGGTCCGATTTGCCTGTTTTTCTAACTTGTCCAAGCTTTCATTGATATTAATGACCTGTTAAAGTGTGGTAAAGATCGGATGAAAAACAAAGGCCCTGTTGTCTTAACGAGACAAAACTTAACGACGGACGGACGACGGATGGACGGACAACTCGGCATAGGCCAGTAGAGCTAAAAACATTCATTTAAGGATCATCCATGTGAAGTTTGGTCAAAATTGGCCAAGCAGTTTCTTTCTGAGAAGAAGTCGTTTGAAGCAAAAGTTAACGACGATGGACGAAAAGTGATCCCAATAGTGATCTAAAAACGTCAATGTAAAACTGTAATGTAAATTAACAGTGTAAAATGTAGGTCAAGGTCATTTATATTGATCTGATTTGAGTAGGAACATATTGCTGTCATACAGATGTAAGTGTGTATAAAGTTTAGAAGCTGTGCTGCTTCTAATATCAGAGTAATGGACATAATAAACAAGAAATCCGTGGATTCACATGTCTCGCCTAATGGGGGCTGGACATAAAAATAAAAAGGTCAATGATGTTTAAATGAAAGTTTGTAAACATTTTAGTATCTAAAAACAACGGAGTTTGCCGTTTGCTGAGATGACATTTAAGTGCATTTGTTTAAAAACAAAATGCCATTCTATTAAAAACAAGAGGACCAAGAGGGCCTGTGGATGCTCTACTGGCTAAAACGGCTCTTACATATCAAGGGTTGTCGACATAAAATTCCCATCAGTAGTTTTTTTAAAACATTGCAAAAACAACAGGGATAAGATGGCCTTAGATCGCTCACCTGGTAATCATGGGCAATAAGTCTACTGTGTCTAGTCTGGCATGGGTAGTTTATAATTTGTCCCACTTTCTTCTATGAATGTAATTTCATAAAAATGGGTGGTGGGGTGAGTGTGGGTATATTAACATTCTAAACAAATATGGTAAAGATCAGATAAAAAATGGAGTAACTACAGATTTAACAAAGGAAAATACAAAATAGCATTTTCCAACAAATCAAGGGCCATAATCTGTTGTTACTAACAATATCTAGCTGGATTTTGAACTTGTAAAAAGATTTCATTGATATACAGCGCTTTGCACAACTAGACATCATACTGAGGCTTCCTGTCAAATTTTGTAGAAATCCAACAAGCCGTTTAGGAGGAGTAGCGCCGACAAGAAATTTAAAGTAAAAATGTCAAAGTGCCATAACTCCGTCATAAATCAGCGAACTAGAACAAAGGCGCGATATGCACAACTAGACATCTTCCTAGATGCTTCCTACCAAGTTTCGTCGAAATCCAACAAGGCGTTTAGGAGGAGTAGCGACAAGAAATTTAAAAGTAAAAATGTCAAGGTGCCGTAACTCCATCAAAAATAAATGAACCGGAAAAAAAACGCAATAGGCACAACTAGAAATCATAGCTATGCTTCCTGTTAACACGGCGTTAACATAAAAAATAAATTAAGAAGTAATTAAAAAAAAGTAATGAAATAAAACAACATTTAAAAACAAAATTTAAATAAAAAAAAGGTTATGGGGGGTACCAACGACAATACGCCACATTAAATATTTCTCTTGCTAATAATCTGCATAAGAAAGTGACATTATTAGAGTGTACAGTCAATAAAATGTAACTACAACCTTGGCACGTGAGTTACAAATATACAAAAAATCCATTCCATATGGCAATGATTTTGAAATTTTTATCAATAATATCATGAATATATTGAACTAAAAACGCTATAGAAGGAATAGGTTGAGATTTTATAGCAACTGATGAAGGCCCTCGGGCTGAAAACGTTTTTGCGGCAGGATATTGTTTTCCTGGTAAAATCGTTAACCTATATACAGTGCGTATAGACAGACAGAAATATACTTGCAGTGTCTGTTATTTAGCTATATAAATAAAAATTGAATATAAACCTAAGTGTGCATAATGCATAACCAAATCAATTCACAAAACAGGGGCACATGTAAAACACTGGGTGTGAGACATACACCCGTGAGGAATTCCCTAACTAGGCATGGGACCCTTACGAGACATTTTGAAACGCCAACTTTGGTCGGACACCCGCAACCCCACATAACATAAAAAAAAACAAAAAAAAAAAATTATATATATAAAAAAAATAAAATTTTAAACAAATAAAAAATAAATAAAAAATGAAATAAAAAATAATAATAATTTTTAAAAGAAGAAGAAATTAATAAATGAAATAAAAATTATTTTTTATTTTTTTTAAAAATGAAATAAAAAATAATATTTTTTTTTTTTTTAGACAAACTAAAAAAAAAAAGAAGAAAATTAATAAATGAAGTAATTGTCTTTTTAAAAAAAACAACAACAAAAAACAAAAAATAATAATAAAATAATTCAATTTTTTTTTTTATATATATTAAAAAAATGTAAACAAAAAAAGGTAAAACATCGTAAACTTTGATAAAGATCAGATGAAAAATGAAAGCCCTATTGTATTAATGAGGCAAAATATAGCATTTTTAACTAAATCAAGGGCCATAACTCTGCTGTTACTCGTCCGATCTGGCTGGTTTTCGAACTTGAGTGAGCTTTCATTGATATTAACAATCTGCTAAAGTTTGGTAAAGATCGGATGAAAAATAGTTTAGTGAAGATCGGATGAAAAATGAAGGCTCTTGGCCAGTAGAGCTAAAAATCATCAGCTCCAAAAAGTAGGTCAAGGTCATAGATGAAATCCAAGAACACAACTATGTCAAAACAGAATATGTTTTCTTCCAATGATTAAGCTATAAATTAGGTTTAAAACATCTAGTGCATAATTATAGTTCATGAGAAAGTGATGTAAATGTAACAATTAAAGTTATCTGCCCTTTGCTTGGATGGTGAAGGTCACATCCACATTTGCTTTGTCACGTTGCAATGTACCACTCAAGATACAACTATAAGCAAAGTTTGAAAGGTCTTAGTACATACAGTTTGTGAAAAAGTGACCTAAATGCCAAAGCTGAAGGTAAAAATTATAAGGTTATATGCCCTTTGCTTGAAGGGTCAAGGTCACTTCCACATTTGCTTTATCACGTTGCGATGTACCACTCAAGATACAACTATAAGCAAAGTTGTAAAGGTCTAGTGCATACAGTTTGTGAAAAAGTGACCTAAACGCAAAAGTTGAACCTAAAAGTGATTAAGTTATCTGCCCTTTGCTTGGAGGGTCAAGGTCACATCCACATTTGCTTTGTCACGTTGCGATGTACCACCCAAGATACAACTATAAGCAAAGTTTTAAAGGTCTAGAACATACAGTTTGTGAAAAAGTGACCTAAACGCAAAAGTTGAAAATAACAATTATTAAGTTATCTGCCCTTTGCTTTGAGGGTTAAGGTCACTTCCACATTTTCTTTGTCACGTTGCGATCATGTTGCGATGTACCACCCAAAATACAACTATAAGCAAAGTTTGAAAGGTCTAGTGCATACAGTTTGTGAGAAAATGACCTAAATGCAAAACTTGAATGTTGACGCCGCCGCCGGAAAAGCAACACCTATGTCTCTTTTTTCCTTCGAAAAGGCGAGACAAAAACTTGAAAGTAACGCTTTAATGTAAATTAACAAAGTGTAAAAAGCAGGTCAAGGTCATTTATTTTGACCTGATTTGAGCAGGAACATATTCCTGTCATACAGATGTAAGTGTGTATGAAGTTTGGAAACTGTATGGCTTTTGGTATCTGAGAAACTGAGTTAATAAAAAACTTGAATGTAAATTAACAAAGTGCAAGAGGTAGGTCAAGGTCATTCTTATTGACCCACTTTTCATTGAAACATATCGCTGTCATGTAGTTATCAACATTTGTAAAGCTTAAAAACTCTAAGCCATCCGGTGTTTGAGAAATGTACTTAACAAAAAACTTTGATGTAAACAAGAGGTCAATGACCTTGAAGCTCTACTGATTGATTTTGATTTCAGGAAGTAGTTCCTACAGACTTGTTTTTTGAAAATCTATTTTTAACCGTGGCGGCCATCTTGAATTTCCGGCCGACCTGAAATTTTGCTAAGATCAATAAGACATTAAGAGCAACATTCCTGTGAAGTTTCATGAAAATCCGTCAGGTAGTTTCAAAGAAGTAGTCGCTACAAATTTTCATTATATAACTCTATGTAAACAAAGCAGCCATGTTTAAGGTCAAATCAAAACGATTTTCGACAAGGACCAACATCATGTCATACTGATCATTTTAGAAAAAGTCCCATATCAATATCTCTTAATGTTTTGAAGAAGTAGTCGCTACAAACTTATTTATTTTAAATCTATTTTTAGCAGTGGCGGCCATCTTGAATTTCCGGCCGACCTGAAATTTTTCTAGGATCAATAAGACATCAAGAGCAACATTCCTGTAAAGTTTCATGACAATCTGCAAAGTAGTTTCAGAGGAGTAGTCGCTACAAGTTTTTACTATATAACTCTATGTAAACAAAGATGGCCGCTGGCAGCCATGTTTAACGTTGAATCAAAACAATTTTTGACTAGGATCAACATCATGTAATGCTGATCATTTTAGAAAAAGTCCCATATCAATATCACTTATAGTTTTCAAGAAGTAGTCGCTACAAACTTATTTTTTAAAAA
This sequence comes from Cyrtodaria siliqua, assembly GCA_037043455.1. Classification (NCBI taxonomy): domain Eukaryota; kingdom Metazoa; phylum Mollusca; class Bivalvia; order Adapedonta; family Hiatellidae; genus Cyrtodaria; species Cyrtodaria siliqua. Next base: position 5,951 of record JAWPHD010026663.1, on the reverse strand, counting down.
TCTATTTTTAGCTGTGACGGCCATCTTGAATTTCCGGCCGACCTGAAATTTTTCTAGGATCAATTAGACATCAAGAGCAACATTCCTGTGAAGTTTCATGAACATCCGTCAAGTAGTTTCAGAGGAGTAGTCGCTACAAGTTTTTACTATATAACTCTATGTAACCAAAGATGGCCACTGGCAGCCATGTTTAACGTCGAATCAAAATAATTTTCCACAAGGATCTACATCATGTCATGCTGATCATTTTAGAAAAAGTCCCATATCAATATCACTTATAGTTTTCAAGAAGTAGTCGCTACAAACTTATTTTTTAAAAATCTACTTTTAGCTGTGACGGCCATCTTGAATTTCTGGCCGACCTGAAATTTTTCTAGGATCAATAAGACATCAAGAGCAACATTCCTGTAAAGTTTCATGACAATCTGCAAAGTAGTTTCAGAGGAGTAGTCGCTACAAGTTTTTACTATATAACTCTATGTAAACAAAGATGGCCGCTGGCAGCCATGTTTAACGTTGAATCAAAACAATTTTTGACTAGGATCAACATCATGTAATGCTGATCATTTTAGAAAAAGTCTCATATCAATATCACTTATAGTTTTCAAGAAGTAGTCGCTACAAACTTATTTTTTAAAAATCTATTTTTAGCTGTGACGGCCATCTTGAATTTCCGGCCGACCTGAAATTTTTCTAGGATCAATTAGACATCAAGAGCAACATTCCTGTAAAGTTTCATGACAATCCGCCAAGTAGTTTCAGAGAAGTAGTCGCTACAAGTTTTTACTATATAACTCTATGTAAACAAAGATGGCCGCTGGCAGCCATGTTTAACGTTGAATCAAAACGATTTTTGACTAGGATCAACATCATGTCATGCTGATCATTTTAGAAAAAGTCCCATATCAATATCACTTATAGTTTTCAAGAAGAAGTCGCTACAAACTTGTATTTTAAAACTCTATTTTTAGCTTTGGCGGCCATCTTGGATTTCACATCAACATGAATTTTTGCTAGGATCAACTAGACTTTATGGGCAACATTTCTGTAAAGTTTCATGAATATTCATCCAGTAGTTTCAGCTGTGAAGTTGCTACAAATAAAAGTTTACGGACAGACAGACGGACAGACGGACGGACGGACGACGGACGCCGCACCACGGCATAAGCTCTGCTGATCTCTGATCAGTAGAGCTAATAACTCTATGTAACCAAAGATGGCCACTGGCAGCCATGTTTAACGTCGAATCAAAATAATATTCCACAAGGATCTACATCATGTCATGCTGATCATTTTAGAACAAGTCCCATATCAATATCACTTATAATTTTCAAGAAGAAGTCGCTACAAACTTATTTTTTAAAAATCTATTTTTAGCTGTGACGGCCATCTTGAATTTCCGGCCGACCTGAAATTTTGATAGGATCAATTAGACATCAAGAGCAACATTCCTTTAAAGTTTCATGACAATCCGCCAAGTAGTTTCAGAGGAGTAGTCGCTACAAGTTTTTACTATATAACTCTATGTAAACAAAGATGGCCGCTGGCAGCCATGTTTAACGTTGAATCAAAACGATTTTTGACTAGGATCAACATCATGTAATGCTGATCATTTTAGAAAAAGTCCCATATCAATATCACTTATAGTTTTGAAGAAGTAGTCGCTACAAACTTATTTTTTAAAAATCTATTTTTAGCTGTGACGGCCATCTTGAATTTCCGGCCGACCTGAAATTTTTCTAGGATCAATTAGACATCAAGAGCAACATTCCTGTAAAGTTTCATGACAATCCGTCAAGTAGTTTCAGAGAAGTAGTCGCTACAAGTTTTTACTATATAACTCTATGTAAACAAAGATGGCCGCTGGCAGCCATGTTTAACGTTGAATCAAAACGATTTTTGACTAGGATCAACATCATGTCATGCTGATCATTTTAGAAAAAGTCCCATATCAATATCACTTATAGTTTTCAAGAAGAAGTCGCTACAAACTTGTATTTTAAAACTCTATTTTTAGCTTTGGCGGCCATCTTGGATTTCACATCAACATGAATTTTTGCTAGGCTCAACTAGACTTTATGGGCAACATTTCTGTAAAGTTTCATGAATATCCATCCAGTAGTTTCAGCTGTGAAGTCGCTACAAATAAAAGTTTACGGACAGACGGACAGACGGACGACGGACGCCGCACCACGGCATAAGCTCTGCTGATCTCTGATCAGTAGAGCTAAAAACTTGAACGAAAAACTTTGATGTAAATTACCAAGTGTAAAAAGTAGGTCAAGGTCATTTATATTGACTTGATTCGGGTAGGAATATATTGCTGTCATACAGGTGTAAGTGTGTATAAAGTTTGGAAACTGTATGGCTTTTGATATCTGAGAAGCCGAGTTAATAAAACAAGTGTAAAATGTAGGTCAATGTCATTTATATTGACCTGATTCGGGTAGGAACATATTGCTGCCATATAGATGTAAGTGTGTTTGAAGTTTGAAAACTGTACGCCTTTTGGTATCTGAGAAATTGACTTAATAAAAAAATTGAATGTAAAAACGGGATGTACGGACGTGACGTATGGATGTGACATACGTCCGGACGGACAAGGGTAACACTATACGCCCACACCACTTTCGTGGCGGGGCATACAAAATATTTTTTTTACAAACAGCTTGGCATATGTCAGGACTACCAAGATACATTAATACACCCACTTTAATGTGACATTCTAATTACTTTTACGCCATATAACGTCAGAAAACTTGTCTTAATAATGTAGGGTCATAGAAAGTGGATTATCGAAAATATAAATCTCTGTTATTACACACCCAGACTGTAAGTAATGTGTATAATTAATTAATCGCTTTTGTAGCCACAACAACAGCAAGTTACATTCATACAAAATGGCAGCTTGTGACAGTTTATTGTTATCAGACAGCACTGATGCAGTATTGCAGAATACTGGTTGCTATTTTGGATAAGTTGCCCTGAACAGGATGTCGGTCGTCACATCAGAATCTTGCACTACATTTTACAACCTTTGTATTTGTATCTATACAAGCATGTGCCTTGATGCAATGCTTTTCACATTCTCCTGTCAGTAATGCAATTATTCCAATGGGGAAAAGGAAAGGGAAGCATAACTCCCGAGAAAGAGATTTGGCAGAGAATCACTTGCAAGTCAACAATGGTGTCTGTAAATCAGCACTGCTGACATGAACTCCTAGTTTCTGTTCCTATGTCAAATAACTAGGCCTATTTAAAAGGTAATGTTAAGTAATACAAACCGCCCAACCTGAGGATGCATTGTATTTATATAAAACAGGTATTGTTCACCACATTTCTTTAATAAATGATATTTAACCTTGATTGAGAAAGAAAGGACTGACATTTTCATGAGAGAACACACTGACAATCTGTGATATATTAACACACTGACAATCTGTGATATATTAACACTGACAATATGTGATATATTAGCACACTGACAATCTGTGATATATTAACACACTGAAAATCTGTGAAATATCAACACACTGATAATCTGTGATATATCAAGACACTGACAATCTGTGATATATCAACATACTGACAATCTGTGATATGTCAACACACTGACAATCTGTGATATGTTAACACACTGCCAATCTGTGATATATTAACACACTGACAATATTAGTTATTAGGATTCTTGACAGGGGACATGGGCTCACATTCCCTGCCTGGAAATTATATTCACCCGAGCCGTTCCTAATAACGAATTTGTCATACTTCAAAGTTGTAACCATTTATTTAAGAAAAAACTAGACGTTGTTTACTTTCGTGACGTCATCGCTCTAACGTCTTTAAATTTGGCTGATTTATTAAATAAAATAAACGTATTTTGTCACTTTGTTAATGTTTTATTATCTGTAAAGTTGCAAAAAAATACACTTACGATTATTTCAGACTTTTACACGCAGTGGAAAGCGCAGAAAAGCGATAGGAAGGAAACACTCGGCGGTTTCCAAAACGAATCGGCAACGTTATCGTCGCCATTTTGTTTTTGTGTATTGGAGTAATGGGGAATTCGTTTTATGTTCACGTCTCGAGACGTAGACACGGCGCATTGACCAATGAAATCCTGAGAATTTTCTTTGCAGTATGACAATCTGTGATATATCAACACACTGACAATCTGTGATATATCAACACACTGACAATCTGTGATATATTAACACACTGACAATATGTGATATATTAACACACTGACAATCTGTGATATATTAATACACTGACAATCTGTGATATATTAACACACTGACAATATGTTATATATTAACACACTGACTAAACTGTGATTTGTTAACACATTGACAATCTGTGAAATATTAACACACAGACTTATCTGTGATATGTAAACACACAGACTAATATGTGATATGTTAACACACAGACTAATCTGTGATTTGTTAACACACATACTAATCTGTGATATGTTAACACACAGACTCACAGAGACTAATCTGTGATATGCTAACACAATGACTAATATGTGATATGTTAACACACTGACTAATCTGTGATATGCTAACACAATGACTGATATGTGATATGTTAACACAATGACTAATATATGATAACACACTAATATGAGAATATGTTAACACACTGACTAATCTGTAATATGCTGACACTGACTAAATTGTGATATGTTAATACAAAGACTAATCTGTGATATGCTAACACAATGACTAAACACACTGACTAATCTGTGATATGTTTACACTGACTAATATGTGATATGTTAACACAATGACTAATTTGTGATATGTTAACACAATGAATAATCTGTGTGATATGTTCACACACACACTAATCTATGATATATTAACACAGGCTAATCTGTGATGTTAACACAATGACTAATCTGTGATATGCTAACACACTGACTAATCTGTGATATATTAACACACAGGCTAATCTGTGATATGTTAACACAATGCCTTATCTGTGATATGTTGACACAATGCCTAATCTGTGACATGTTAACACATACTAATCTGTGGTATGTTAACACACTGACTAATATGTGATATGTTAACACACTGACTAATCTGTGATATGATAACACAGACTAATCTGTGATATGTTAACACAATGACTTATCTGTGATATGTAAACACACCAACTAATCTGTGATATGTTAACACAATAACTTATCTGTGATATGTTAACACACCAACCAATCTGTGATATGTTAACACACTTACTAATCTGTGATATGTTAACACACCGACTAATCTGTGATATGTTAACACACTGACTTATCAGTGATATGTTAGCACAATGAATAATCTGTGATATGTTAACAGACTAATCTGTGATATGCTAACATAGACTTATCTGTGATATGTTAGCACAATGACTAATCTGTGATACGTTAGCACAATGACTAATCTGTGATATGTTAACACACTGACTTATCTGTGATATGTTAACACACCGACTAATCTGTGATATGTTAACACATTGACATATCTGTAATGACTTATCTGTAATATGTTAACCCACTGACTTATCTGTGATATGTTAACACACTGACTTATCAGTGATATGTTAGCACATCACATTGACTTATCTGTAATGACTTATCTGTAATATGTTAACACACGGACTTCTGTGATACGTTAACACACTGACTTATCAGTGATATGTTAGCACAATGAATAATCTGTGATATGTTAACAGACTAATCTGCGATATGTTAACACAATGACTTATCTGTGATATGTTAGCACAATGACTAATCTCTGATATGCTAACATAGACTAATCTGTGATACGTTAGCACAATGACTAATCTGTGATATGTTAACACACTGACTTATCTGTGATATGTTGACACACTGACTAATCTGTGATATGTTAACACACTGACTTATCTGTAATGACTTATCTGTTATATGTTAACAC
>JAWPHD010026662.1:0-12020 GCA_037043455.1 Cyrtodaria siliqua | reverse complement strand
GGCGGGACATCATGTTTATGACAATGATGTGTTCAGTTGTTTGACTGATGATGGTGGTTAATGCTATAAGTCTATAGTTAGATGTTTTGGGTCCTTTTGGTATAATGGAGCTATCTAGGGTTTTTCCCAAGTCTTTGGGCACTTTTCCTGTTTTAAATGTGTTAAAAAAATGTGTTAGCATTGGGCAGATTTCTGGTTCTAGTTCTTTAAGTATTCTTGGTGTGATTTCGTCAGGCACTGATGCTTTGTTTGGGTTTAGGTTAAAAAGGTAAGAAGACGTTTAATTATCCCTTGGACACAAATGTTTATTTTGCCATTTTGCAGCAAGAGAGGTCTTTAGTGAAGGTGATTTCAAGGTAATTGGCACTGACTGTTGTTTTTTAGGGTTAGTCAATGTATGGAGTAGGTTGTGCTTAAGCCTGTTTTCATTTGGTAATGTGGATATTATTACATCCATGCGTGAAAGATCGGTATTTCTCAGTTCAAGAATATTCATAATCGCTAAATATTAATAACTTACTCAGAACACAATAATAACTAACGTTGCTAACTCAGAACACAATAATAACTAACGTTGCGACGTTGAGGCGTGACGTCAACGAAGTGTTGCTGACGTCGACATCATCCGCCGATAACGTTCAATAAAGCAAATATTTGTTTGAAAAACGTAATTTAAAATGTATTCTAACACGACCTCCGCAGTCTTTCATATACACAAAGAAGAGAGACAGCTGTATGTTGTTCTACGATAAAACACATCTGTTCCATTAATTCCCCGCGTATATTTCATCCGTTGGATGCGCCACGTTACATGACGTCACTTGGTAAATATAAGTCACGAAGACAAACTCAACAGTCATTTTAATGAAATGTTAATTACAACAAACTGGCCATTCTCCCAAACCTTGCACCCCCCGATATAAACCCACCATATGCATCAGTTCACATATCTTGAACAAGCTGAGAACGTTTGGCGTCATACAGCGCAAGCTATATGACGTAATCAATGACTTAATTGTTTGGCACGTGACTACCATTGGATTCCGCACAGAACTTTGCATACGGGGCGGCTAATGGAACAACCTGTAAACAAAGCAGCCTGATTACCTTGAGCTCCGAGATAATACATAGTGCCTCCACAATAGCGTAAACAATGAGTTTGTTGTTGTGTTAGAATCGAAATAATAAATACGTACATGTATTTTATCGGTGAAAAAAATACAGTTAGTCGTTCGGATGCGAGTAAATTAAATCACTCGTGCTAACGCGCTCTTGATTTAATTACTAGGCATCGAACTCCTAACTGTATTTTATTCACCGATAAAACACAGGTACGTATTTATTATTTCTTAAATAAATAGATTATTTAACTGTTGGGATCGATTCACTTGATGGTAGACGTGCTTTGATATTTCACTCATTTGCGTACGCTCACTTGTGAAAAGAACCACACGTCTACCACTCGTGAAGGATTTCCCTACAATCGATCCCAGCAGTTAAATAATCTCTTTATCTCGCATTTATCTGAGTTGAATACCATCTGTCAGTCTAGTTCCAATTGCTGGAGGCTGTCATTGTATGTTTGGAGGGTATCTAAGTCTATGCTCCTGATGATGCGAGACAAAAGGCAGTCATCGGCAAAAAGGCGGGCAGTCGATGTGACTGTTTAGTATGTCATTTATATATGCAAGAAAGACGATGGGACTATACCCTTGGTTACAACTGAGGTTACTGGGGAAGAGGCTGAATGTGCGTCTTCCGGGATAACTGCTTCAGTTCTGGTAGATTCGAAGTCCTCAATCCAGTCAATAATGTTTCCTGTTACTCCATAGTGGTCCAGAGTTTGTTTAGGTGTCTGCGATTTGGGACTGTATAGAATGCGTTCGAGAAATCTAGAATGATTGCATCGATTTGTTGGTAGATATCTATTTCTTTAAAGAGGTCATCAATGGTGAGAACAAGTTAAGTATCGCACGGACGTTTTTTCTTGAATCCATTTTGGTAACTTCAGAGAATGTCTTACCTACTTGGAGCGGAATGTAGGCAATACGGTTAGGTGAACTTGCTTGTATGTGTACATGAAAACCATATAAACTCTTTATATATAAGTTTTAATCCCCGAGATGTGGACCTTTAAGATCACATGGATTTCATTTGTACAACCTTGATAGTCAAGGGTTTGCCGTTTATAAAAAAACAGTTTAACTCGTGAGATATTTTTCCAGGATTTGGAACTATTTGGGTTAGTCTTGGACGTCACGTTGGCCTGATTTGTACATTGAAAGTCATTGCTCTAAGGAATATACATATGAAGTTTGCCAAAAGTGGCCAAGCGGTTCAGGAGAAGTCGATTAAGCAAATGTTAACGGGACAACGACGGACGAAGACCGTCACACTACTCACTTTGAGCCTTCTGTTCAGGCGAGCTAAAAAACTACTACACATACAAACACATGGAAAAAAATTAGAAATACCTCCGAACAACTTTGAACGCAGTTTATGTTTGTCGGGTTTGGTTCCCATGTCTGTATGACTGTACATTCTACTTTGTCTACGTACTCAAACATCTTATCCCCGCCAGCACCGTCGTCATGCGCGCTCCTGTACATTGGCATGTGGTTCCGTGCCGTGCAGGTAACAGAACATTTCGCTCCTAAATATGAATGTAATAGTTGTACACTAAACGTGACTGCTTAGTAGGGAATATAACAGCTATTAGCCCAACTGCTCTCCTAAATAACAAAGTATACACTCAGCATCGAACAGCATCACGCTTAGATTTGGCTTCGAAGGGTGGATAGGACGCAAACTGCTAATTTCGAATAGGATACACGCTATGGTTTACGTTTGAAAGTCATCTGTCGGAAATTGTTTGGAATTCAGCTCAAACATTACCATATAAAGGCATACAATTTAAAAGGCTATGCATTTTTCGCATTACGTGCGGCCTGAACTACGGTAATTTCTGAGTTTATTGAAATAAATGAGGAAAAGGGTATGAGGCTCAACCAACCAGCCCGTTATATCATATTTAACAATTTGTTTAATGCGTTTTAATAATAAATGACGCGGAGTCGATATGCACAGCTTGACATCATAGACTTTGGTAATCATGTAAAGTTTAAAAACACTCGATTTAAAACTGTGGGAGGAGATATACACACACCATTGTGCTAACGCTTTTTGCCCATATATGGCAGATGGGGCTTAATTATATGTATAACGGATTGTCAATGTGAGTAAATCGCCGCCGAGCGTCATTTACAATGGTACATATGTACACGCATGTTTCTTTTTACTACATTGTAACCCATGTACACACACACATGTACGTTTAAGCTACACAGTCCGTATAAATAGATGTCATTTCATAGTAAACACATAATGGGTATAATAAGATAATGTAACTAGGCTGGGATGGCATGTTTTGCTCTCTTGTTTTATAGATACATGTTGTCGTTTTAATTGGGAAATATAAAGCAAACGTTTTATATTGGAAAATGGTCAGTCTAAGCAAAAACGTTGGAATGAAAAAATCCAATACACACAATCAATAGCGTTCAAATACGTAACATTCAAAGGCATATGTTTGAATAAAAAGCCAGCATATTCTTACATTGATGCAACGCACGCGCACGCACGCACACACACACACACACACACACACACACATAATCATGATAAAGCTGGTACCTTACACTTAAAATTATATTCCGTATAAATCCAAGAAATATATTTGATAATCACATTTAAGTATACCAATTTAATAGCGATGTAAGCGACACCATGAGTGGGGTATTTATTAGGGAAAAGAAACAGGTTTGTCCGGAGAGTACACGTTTACTTTAGATCAATTTATTCCAGCATTGTTGTGATCATAAATGCTATATATATAATATACGTCTGCAAATATATGTAAATGCACGTGTATGTGCATGCACGTTGCTTACATCAACAACATTTATGTTTATAAAAGAAAATCGTGTGGTGTTTATGTTACGAACTCTAATGGATTATTAAAATTCAAAATTATAGTTCGTCTGACTTGTTGGTTTTAATTTAATAGTCGTGTGATATTTAATGAGAATTAAACGGGTTTAAAAAAGGACTATACTTAGGTCAATGTATTTATCTCATGTTTGAGTCACTTTTTCAGTTATAGCGCTTCATTTTATTGTGTTGTAGTATACTAAGTAATCGAACCGAGCGACGGATGTGTATTGACATAATTATATACAGTGCCGATATCTTTTTTTCAGTACTAGATTTTAAATTCAACAGAGTGATAAACGTAGTAGCAACTCCCAAACCGTGCCAATAAAAGCAGGTATGGCCTGTAAAAACGAAACCACAAGTCGACACCATACACTGCAAGCAAAGATGATAAACATATATGTTGCGTTGGTGTGCTTGACATTATTAAATACGGAGTGTGTAGCTTTAAGATAAATATTTTACGGTAATCACAGTATCTCACTAACCGACGGCGGTATCGACGCACTCAAACTGGATGTTGTCGGAAGACGGAACGGTGTCACACATCTTCGTGGCGTCCGACGGACACATACTCATTTCCCCGTTCCATTCGCCATCTCTAGTACACGTCACTGCCTTGAATAACTGGAAAGGATTGACATAATAAAGTGTTGTTTGTTTTCATATATTGAAAATGATCACAAAGTTGACTTGCCTTTACTATTGGGGTTCTGTATCCAAAGGAGAACGGTAGATGTTGTGTGTCATTTTGTAAAAAAAAACACACTCCAAAATGACATAACTAATGCAAGTTACCTTCAACCTGCAAAACTGGATGCAACAAAAATGCGTCGGTTAATCTAAGTTAGAACAGTGCTATATTATGTATCGGTATGGTAAGTCGTAAGGCAATACAGACACTCTCAGCAATCAAGTAGGTGATTCTTGTGGAATGGATGCTACTGGAGTATCAGGAAGTGCTCATGACTCTAGGTGATTCTTGTGGAATGGATGCTACTGGAGTATCAGGAAGTGCTCATGACTCTAGGTGATTCTTGTGGAATGGATGCTACTGGAGTATCAGGAAGTGCTCATGACTCTAGGTGATTCTTGTGGAATGGATGCTACTGGAGTATCAGGAAGTGCTCATGACTCTAGATGATTCATGTGGAATGGATGCTGCTGGATTATCAGGAAGTGCTCATGACACTAGGTGATTCATGTGGAATGGATGATGCTGGAGTATCAGGAAGTGCTCATGACTCTAGGTGATTCTTGTGGAATGGATGATGCTGGAGTATCAGGAAGTGCTCATGACTTTAGGTGATTCTTGTGGAATGGATGATGCTGGAGTATCAGGAAGTGCTCATGACTCTAGGTGATTCTTGTGGAATGGATGATGCTGGAGTATCAGGAAGTGCTCATGACTCTAGGTGATTCATGTGGAATGGATGATGCTGGAGTATCAGAAAGTGCTCATGACTATAGGTGATTCTTGTGGAATGGAGGATGCTGGAGTATCAGAAAGTGCTCATGACTTTAGGTGGTTCTTGAGGAATGGATGATGCTGGATTATCAGGAAGTGCTCATGACTCTAGGTGATTCATTTGGAATGGATGATGCTGGAGTATCAGAAAGTGCTCATGACTCTAGGTGATTCTTGTGGAATGGATGATGTGGGAGTATCAGGAAGTGCTCATGACTACACTGTATTAGGATATTTTTGAAAAGAACGGCAGCTGTGTTAGAGCTATAGCATTGAATCAGCGGACACAACATTGCCAGCAGTATCACCATTTTCTTCTGCTGGCACTGAAACATGTCTATTGATAGCGGATAATTAAAATCAAGGCAAGAAATAGATCATCACCTGACATATGTTATACAATGGATGAAATGTGGTCATTGACCGACTAAGAGACAGATGGTAAAGTAAGCACCAGTTACTAAAAAGAGTAACTCGAGAATTTGTTATATTTCTTACAAATGCCAAAATCCATTTTTTTCTCCAAATTTGTCCTAAAAATTGCCTTCCTGTCAATATTTGGCTTCGTGTCCACCCTTATTGACCTCAGTATAATTAAATAGAATACAAAACGCCAATATACCACTTTTACGAAAAAAATGCCTCTAACCTTGTCAACAAATTCCAAAAATCGGCCCGGTCTAAAACGACCCCAAGTTATTTACGACTTCAAATTTACGAATAGGGTCCGTGTTTGACTCCGAATCTGGGAATCACCGGTTCAAGATTCACTGAAACCGCTGTGATATTTCGTTGTCTTATTAGAAAAGACACGTCCCCTAGCATCGTCGGTCCAATGGTGACGTTAACCGGGCGGCGTATATCTTCCGAGCACGTAAATATTCGATAGAAGGAGTAGGGCACGATTTCCAGATTCCAAAGGCTCTTTCTCTCTTCCGGGGAGCCTTAAATAACAACAATATGTTGATGACTCGGTAAACAACACTTCGATTCATATTGTTATGAAGCCATGATTTACCAGCAGATATTATCGATTAATACTGAAAACTGCGTTCTTTATTTAATATTGTTGAACTAAGCCAGTCTCGCTTCGACGTCCGAAGGATAATTACTTCCTACGTTTTATTTGACTTTTAAAATTTAAAATAGCCAATTAAATGTCAAGTAAAACATCTACAGTTATTGATGAGTCTGCAGAAACATCATGCTCAGATAATTATAGAACTGATCTGGGATTTTATTTACAGAACTATCAGAGTTAAGAGGCTTTTGCAAGAAGCATATTAGTTGAATGAACGATTACACTTTTTGTTTTAATTCTCTGATTTGTATAAAATACGATAATATTTCATTTTGAGGAATGTCCTTATCAGTTTTATAATGTATGTTTCTCGTTACATAGGTCGATACTAAGTATGTGGATGTTTGGATTGAGGAGTAAGTACTGAAAAAAGGATCCATTGAAAGCCAAACAAAAAACAGAAAGAAAAGTAGCAAGCTATGTTGTATTTAGTCTGTTCATGAGAGTTAATATACAGTGAAAGACCTATCACGCACTAGCACTAGCTTTAGCGGTATTCTGCTTTAAGGCCACGCATATTGGGTTTGATGATTATAAAGGACCAGTAAATAATAACACTACTGGGTCCGTATTCATAAAGCTTCTTAGCAATATCTTAACTTAAGTCAAATTTTATCAATTTGTAAACACCTTTTTCTAACTATTAAATACGTTTTCTTGATAGAGTTAATAAGGTTATGGATAGATAAAACCTACAGCTAAATATTTATCTTAAACTAGATGGTTTGTAGAGTCCCTGAGATGTTAATAAAGAGATATAAAAATCATAAATTTTGACTTAAGTAATAGTTTCCACTTAAGTTGCTTTATGAATATGGGCAGTGGTGTCTAGTGAGTGCGACTTTTTAAGCACTAAATAAACGCCTGTGTGACGTCAAAAATGACCGAAAAGGGCATCCCTTGGGAGCAAGAAACACTAGTAAGAGAGCAAAGTAGCAGATTCGGATTTATTGAGTCTGTTCATGAGAGGTAATATAAATAATTGAAACACCTATCAAGCCCTCTAACACCGACTTAAGCGGTATCTTACGCCTGGTCCAACCCTATTACGCCTGTCCCAACACTCTTACGTCTGGCCCAACACTCACGCCTGGCCCAGCACTCTTACGCCTGGACCAGCACTCTTACGCCTGTCCCAAAACTCTTCTATTTAGCTCCGAACAACCAATATATTGATACCACGTATTTGTTTCATTCACTCGTGAGAGTGACGAACTGTTTCCGATGTCATCTAACTTCCAAGCACGAGTGTTCTGTACAGACGACCCTGCATCAACAGATCTTGAATGCAAACTTTTGTAAACACAGTGTTTGCAAATCCGTCTTTTCCCAGGAAAATATTTTATTTCCTCACAATGTATGTCAAGGTGGCAGTAACCGGATATTACCACTCCTGTCTGATTGGTCAATTTCATTTCCGTTCACTTCCGTTAATATGACTATAACAATATTTTCTTTATATTAATAGTTAAAAATCTTCGTCGGACATTGACCTTTATTATTTCAGAGTATTGCGTTTGAGGATGAGCACACATGTAAGGGTTCCATGTTTGATTTAATCTGTAATGAGAAGACGGTGTCTGGAATTGTTAATTGGGGCCGTGTTGAACGAGATCTTGTTCGACTGACTTAAACAGCGACTGTTTTCAATTTTGACCGATTCCACTAACAGTCAGGTTACATATATACATGGTTGGAGAGAGGTGTGAATTGACTGATATTTCACATATCGAGGTGTGAGCGCAAAATTGTTTTATTTATAAAATGAGTAAATTATATTAGTTTCTCGTCGAACACTCGAACTATTATACATGGCTGGAAAGAGGAATGGAGTTATTATCAAAGGGTGTACTTTGTAATATTTAAAACTAGAATGGTCCTATAGAGTGACTGTATATGTGATTGTTAATATTACTCAGTAAATAGTGTGGATAGGCAGGTACATTACATTTTTTTTGTATTATATAAATGCCTTTGAGTAATATTTGGGATTTTGGGTGTTTTTTTTCCAATAGGGAATGGTGTGGGTATGAGGTGGGGGCGGAAGGCAGTGTGTTTGTGTGGGGATGGGGGTGGGTGAGGGAAGGTGGGGGGTGGGGGGGGAGAGAGAGGTAAGAATGCAATAATGGCGTCACTCCAGAAAACCTGTGACTAACCAAATGGAAGCCATTTTCACATGATGTCATTCTATTCATGTCTAAAACAGACGACTTGTCTACAATACACCACTATAGTGACTGACGAATAGGTTTTATTAGTACGAGTGCTACTATTTATGTTCTATCATTTCCCCGTGTGATTCCGGGACAAGAATAGGTCCACTGTTTATCTAGGCAGAGGGGTAAACTCTCCACGAATTCATATTCATTTTTCATTTTTGTCATGACTATTACTAGGTCTTTATCATGATCACTGTTTCACGTGCTACTTGAGTGGTGTTTCACGTGCTACTTGAGTGGTGGCAGAAACCAACGATCGTGGTTCCAGCGAAAAATAATATGTTGATGAGAAGATTCTATGTCTATTCTGCATTTTGGAGAGGACGTGTCGATTCTAACGGATGGCGGGAGGTGTACAGTACTGGTTCTACCCAGGAAAAGTGGGTGGTCTGCCTCCACCACAAAAAAATGAACGTCATATATATAGAGGATCTTAAACGAGTTCCCATTTCATATAAGATTTATGAAACAAGTTATGAATTATTTTAATTTGAACGAGCCTTTTGGCGAGTTAAAATTAAAAATAATTCATAACGAGTTTCATAAATCTTATATGGAATGGGAACGAGTTTAAGATCCTCTTTATCACATAACATTGCAATCAAATTAGTAAAAATTATTTCAGATGAACATAGAACCGCCACGACGTCAGACACACTTCAGCGCCAAAACGTCATAAAATATGTGACGTCGTAACGTCGCGTCTCACACATAACGTTGCGTATAAACGAGTTCGTGTTTTACCACTTTACAAAATAGCAGTTTACGCCAACTTTTTAACAAACCAACAACAACGTTTTGTATAACGTGCATTAGTTTTATAAGCTGTCACAAATTATAAGTTTATGACTCAGATCTGGGTGAATTTGAAATAAATAAAATAGTTTCAGTTAATAAACTTGCGTAGTGTTACAGGTTTAACTCAACCAATCAAAATCTTTCCAGGTTGTATTACACGTGTGTCATACAACAGAATATTACATGGGTGTTCGACACTGCTAACAAGGGACGTTATGTGATAAAACCTTACATGTGTTGAAAATGACGTAAGACACCATACAAAACAAAAAAAAAGCATATTGGAGGGTGGACCTGGAATGTTCATTGGCGCCATATTAAACGTTTTGTGTTGTTGCACCGTAAAACCCAAATTCAACTTGTCCCAATTCTATTATTTCTATTGAGGGATCTGAGAAAGTTTAGTCAAAACAATAACACGAAAAGAAATGGACCGGTTTTTTTTCTGTTTGTTTTCATATTCGGCGATTGTATCAAATCGTAAAACGTACTATACCCTTTCAACAGTCGAATAAACTGAATTAGAGAGAAACACCCAATTGTTTTCAATGTACTCCCAATACACGTGTGTCACCGATAACAGACAAAGTATAGAGTTATCGCCTTTAATAGACAATGTCTGTCACATATACAATGCAATGCATGCAATGCGTTTTCCTTGCATACACTGCTTTCAGAGTCATTGATCTTACGCACACGTCTGTTTCCTGAAATATAATCCAATGGAGAAATACGTGTTTTTTTCATAAGAGCACATCTTTTATTGGTTGTTTGGAATGAAGCGCAAAACACTTCCTGTTCGACACTATCAGGGCCTTTTTGACGGCATAGGCCCGCAGTTAAAGTTATTATGCTAGTGGGGTCCGGGGACATGCCCCCACCCCCTCCCCCCACCCCGATTTTTTTTTTATAGTAGAATGCTTTAGGTGCGTGCTGACGTATATTTTCGACTTTAAAAAGGGCAAAGATAACTAAACAAATATATATGAAAATTATATTTTCTGGTTACTACGCCTCCTATACAGCCCCCTTCAACCCCCCACCCCCACCCCCTGTCCCCGATTTTTATTGCATTTTTGGAATTTTAAATTTTTCTATTTCTGAAAATTAGGCGTAGGCCCGGGCCTACAGGGCCTATGCAGAGCTACGCCAATGACTATATATCAACTTGCAAAGTATATTTCAATTCCCCTGATTGTTTTTTTTTGTTAGAGCACATCTTGTATTGGTTGAATGGAATGAAGCGCAAAACATTTCCTGTTCTACTTTCAACGTATCATTTCAATTCCCTGGATTTAGTTCAGTACCATACTTGACTGTCGTGATAGACGCTACACAAGCAAAAGATTGTAAATTTGGATGAAGGCTCATTGCTTTATTGCTTGGTGGTTAAGGAAAAACTATCCTGTATATATACCGAAAGGAAAAAGAAACGCAGGGTGCGTATTTCCGCTATATATTGCATATACTGCACACATAATTCCATATATATTCCAAGGAAATCCCAAGATGTTTTGTAAAAAAAAAAGTGCAGTTAGTTAGAGAAAGGACACAACTGTGATGTTGTAGACATTTTAATCACAGTACACGTTGTAACAAGAAATTTATAAATGCTGAAGTTCCTCTTTGAAAAATTGAGCCAGTTCAGTACTGTATTTAATATTAAGAGATTGCAACATTTAAAGCCTGTTTTCTCACCTGCTTGAGCCAAATGCGCAATCTGACGATAATGAAACTTTAAAGGGGTAACCATTGGTGTGTTCAGTGCTGTTTAAACATTCTTTCTAAAAGGACAGGCATAATGTCGCCCTGTACCATTCGATTAGCAGTAGCATATTAAACATACAATATATAGCGGAAATATGCACCCTGCGTTTCTTTTTCCTTTCAGTATATGTTTTAGCCCATTTCGTTGTGGTATACGTCGTCGAGAATCAAAACCAGAGACTTTGTAGGTAGTGTAATGATGATCTTGAAGATGAACACCATTTCTTACTAGACGGTTCTTTTTATAATGATGTAAGAAACGCTATATTTAATAAAACTCTACATAAAAGAGACTTTCTAACTTTTGATCAGAACGAGAAACTTACATTTATTATGCTTAGTCATCAGAGGAAAGTTGCAACAATTTTCTAAAGAGACGCAACTCAACTTATACTGTTACATAACTTATTGTATTATCAAGTATAATGTCATTATAAGTTATTAGGATTCTTGACAGGGGACATGGGCTCACATTCCTTGCCTGGAAATTATATTTACCCGAGCCGTTAGGCGAGGGGGAATATATATTTCCAGGCAGGGAATGTGAGCCCATGTTCCCTGTCAAGAATCCTAATAACGAATTTGTCATACTTCAAATTTGTAACCATTTATTTAAGGAAAAAAACAGCCAAAACACGATTTCATTTTTATAGCGCCAATTTGCCCGTAACGTGCCTCTAACTAGACGTTGTTT
>JAWPHD010026661.1:0-12027 GCA_037043455.1 Cyrtodaria siliqua | reverse complement strand
TTTGACCCAATATGTAGATTTCGACCAAGCACTCGTGTATAAGAATAATGTGAGATCCAACTACCTTGTGGGTTTAAATGTATATATATCATGATATATTTATCACTGGATAGATGATAGAATGTGTAAAAGCCGTAATGTTTAATATAAGATGTTACTAACATATACTATAGGAAGTAGAAACACAACTCGGGAATTGCATCTATATAATGTATATACTGAATACTTAAATCCATGTATTCCATTCCAGAGCAATCCCAAGATGTTCTGTAACAAAAGGCTTGCAGCTAGTTAGTATGGACAACAAAAACACGAAATACAGAAATGTTGAAGTTCCGCTTTGAGCCATTTCAGTGGTGTGTTCAATGTAAAGGGATAGCAAAATGCCAAACCCTACGTTTACTTACTTGCTCGGGCCAAACGCGTATCCTATCAATAATGAAACTGTAACATGTTTAAAGGGAGAACACTTGTTGTCTTAGTCTTTTTTCCGTAAGAAAAGGTCTAATATAGCCACGTACCTTTCGGTTAACAGCAGTATATTTTAATACTATATATAGCAGAATTTTCCGAGTTGCGTGTCTTTCCTATAGTATATGAACATAGAATACACTTACATCATTAGAACACATAAAACTCTTGACAAATAAAAATGTAATTCCACATTTAAAAAAAAGTAAATGTTTTTCCCGTGTACATTTTCCCTGACAGAAAATAACCCCGATGTTTTCAATTCAAGCCAAAATAACAAAACAAAAAGAATAAAAAAAAAACTATTGCTATCAGTTTAATACAAATTCTAACAAAAATCATGATTCTCTGTTAAAAACTGTTCTTAATAAATGGACAACGGTCGCCGTGGAAATGATGATATACAAATAACCATTTTTATAAGACAATACAAATTCAATTTCAGTGGTTCTTCGAGCAGTTGACATATGGAGATTGCTCAGTTATCATCGTTGGTTCACACACAAAAACATAGGATTCTGTACAATTAGAAAAAATGGAAATATTGTCTTCCCGTTACCATAATGTAGACGAGTTTACTGACGGTCAAGAGAATCCGACAAATTATTATATTGGATAATTCCCATCGTCGGGTTGCAAAATATATAAATTATATGTATTTGTCATATGTTATATAATGTTAATCTTACATGCCAGTAGCGATTTCCAAGACGAATGACCACTATTGATCTTAACACAATCTTAAGAAAAATAAAAAAAAAACATCGCAGTTTGAAAGCATAGTTGTCGTAATACGATTTTAGTTTTAGACTAGAACGAATTTGACGGCGCGCCATCCACGTTTTCTTCATACAGGTCAGTTGCCTATATCCATTTCACATGTAATTGTTTTTATTTTTCTTTGATACTCAGATCAGAAATTGTACTATTAATATTTTTCTGTATGCATGTATGACACTGTAAATGAATAAAAAATGTTTAGGGTAATTGTGCATTTAAACTTTTTACCCCTATCCCAGAGTCCCATGATAACCCTGTGAGAAAGGAAAAATATACATTTTACCTAATAATTTACCTCTCTAACCGCCCCCGCCATCCCCCCCCCCCCCACACACACCCTACCCCACCACCCTCAAATTATACTGATGTTTCTAAAATGGGTATATTTTATTGAGAAGAAAAATATAGATTTGACCCAATTTACCTCTCCCCCACCACTTCCCACGCCCCCGCCCACACACACACAACCGCTGGGCAGACGTCAAAGATTGAAATAATAAAATTGTTTGGTTTGTTGTTAATCTTTCATAGACGAGTATATATACCAAATACCAAGTTATATGCAACATCTTAAAAATTAAAATGTAAATGATATTTTAGTGTTTTTGCCCACCCCAACGCCCCACACGCCCAACGCTGAGAGCCCCTGGTTGCGAAGCGAAATATAATGTTGCTCTTGCACGCCGTCATCATATGCTGAAGTCATACCCTAAGTTTGGTTGAATTCCGTTCAGCGGTTTAGGAGGAGATATGGTAACGGACGGACGGACGGACGGACGGACAAAAACGTGGCTGAGAGGAGGTCTACAATAATGTATAACAATCCATGATACTTAAGGAGGTTTAATGGGTAAGGACGTAGTGCTGAATTTTTTTTTTAATTTATATATACTGAGCAAAATAAATTGCATGGCATTTCCATAGACGAGAAAAAAAGCCGTGTATGTTCGGTGTCAATGATAACGTGGCATAGATATTACCAATAGTAATGCTGCAAAGTCATTTGTACACAAAGTCGGTTATAAAGAATAAAGCAAATATAACGGGAACATACTTTTATAGGTTGTCGAAAATCGTTCTCATTTCAAAGTAAAGGGAGGTAATTTTAAAATTACGAAATTTAAAATGTTTTTGTTTGAGAATAACAATCGCAGGTGAACAGGTTTCAACGGTTTTTAAACAATGGCATAATGGGCAATCGTTTTCAACTGTAAACATTAAATTTGATCAAGTCAATACGTTTGTATAACAAAAGAAGCTGTTTTTAATAAATGGGAGGTAATTCTGATACTTCGCTTAAAAAATAATAAAATAAAGCACTTTTTTTTGAAAAACACATCCTTACCTAGCATTTCTAATATCTTCAAACAATTATATCAATGTTCATATATTTAATCCATGTCCTTAGAAGAATGTGCTAATCTTTGTTTGTTCAGTATATTTGAAGCTTCTTTGGTATCATTTAGATACAAAATGATCAAAAAGGTGTAGGTCATCGCACTTTTTTCCCACTAGACGTCTTTGAAGAAGACACGTGTTTCTAACTCCAAAATTTCACTAAAAAGAGGAAAAATAGAACCATTGGGCATTTTCACAATTCTTTTTCATAACACTAAACAACGATTAATTTTCGATTTCATATATAAATATATTTCTAAACATACACAAACAAATGTAATCCTCCTTAACAAGCAAATATATATGGCCCGTACTCCACTCATTTTTTTTTTATTGAAATGATAATTCAAGATAAAAATGAAAACAAGTATGTTCTAATGCTTAACTTCGTTTTGAAACTTGTATATGACACGGTCCTATGACATTTTTTCAAAACAAGTAAAACAAATATATAGGTCATCGGGTTTCTAAAGATTTTTTACGAAAATATCTTTAAATTACACACATTTTGGAGTTATTTTTAAATTTTCACTGTAACATACTGTACACAGAATTTTGACATAGAGATCGGATATAAATTTAGCTCAGTATCTATATTTATATATTTAGTACACTATTGAAAAACGAAAATCTTACCTTTTCTATAGCAAATGGATAAATTCTACTCAGATTCTACCAATGCTCCCTATTTTGTTGATAACAAAAAATGACGAAAAAAACATGAAAACATTTTTTGCTTAAAGATTGATATGTTACCGTCTTAAATCCTACATTATATCCATATCAACTAGAATGGAAAAAAAATGAAAAGATTCTGTTGTCAAATAAAAATAAAGAGAAAAATAGACTTGATTCTCTTGTTGCTCTGACTTCTGCCAAGTCATTGAGTACCTTCAATGTGGCTTTCTAGGCTATTGTTTTTTTGTATTATATTTACATATTTACATGAGCATGTTTGTGTTTTACTTATATTGCCTATTGATGCTGCCTTTTTGGTTAGAGATTAGATCATGGCGAGGATTTCTTTATTTACACTGTCCTGTTTTAATGGGATGACAGTAGGGTAAGTGTGAGGTTTGGTGCACCCTAGAACCGGTTTAACAACCCCCCCTCCCCTCCACCTCCCCCCCAGTGGCTTACTTTGCCACTGACCGTTCCAAGGCGGTAGCCCTATTGTCAACCCTTTTGTGTTTGTGATGACGTTTTCATTTAATATTATAATTGCCTTTTTGTTTGCGTGTTTGTTTCTGTGTTTTGTGGTTGACTGTCCTCCTTGAATGCTACTTTCCCTGTCCGATCTTTTTATATTTCTTGAAAATGTCAAAACTTGCCTTGCCAACATCCTTAAGTTTTCACAAACTGATAGATAGATAAATATCTTTCTCAGCCTGGAAAAACAGTATTATGGACCGCCCTTACTATAATTGTTATCATTAATTTACTGCCATTCACTGGTGTATGTTAAAATCGAAGTTTGTTATCCAAAATATCTACTTTACGACATTTTAATGTGTTTTTAATTAATTGCATTCATCAATCGCCGATATTGTTCAATCGATTCAAATTTTGCACAAACGTATGATACATCCTGTTTTACTCTTATGCGAGGGTAACACATGTTGGACTTGAAATTCGAAGAACTCCGCCGATATGTGATCTTGGGAAAGACACTATCCATTAGGTTCGTCCGTCGGTTGGGAACGTTAACCGGGCAGCGAAGTGTATCGGACGTCTGCCATTCAAGCACCGTTAAAGAGCCATAGAATATATATTCGTCATTGCCCGTGTACACGGTGTAAAAGTATGCATCATTCCCTTCTTTCCGGGTCGTCTCAAAATATCATATAACACCAATTCAATTCAATTCTCTTATGTAGCACGTTAGCGTACATGGACAAAGGTTTTGAGTGATTTTTTTTTAATTTCAATAACTTCTATTCTAACTCATTTCAATTCCTGAGTAAGTTTCATTTAAAAGTATATAGCGGTCTTTAACATCTTAAATTGTAAATTGTTATATAAGCCAGAAATAGATGCCTATAATATCTGCGTATATACAGGTGGTGATATAATTAACTACTGTTTTATAGTGTGTAATAAAAAAAGATTGACAAGAGCGGGGATTCGAACCAGCGATCGTACGCTCTTTTTTTTCGCAGTTAAAGAAACTAACCAAGTAACGGAAACAAATTACATAAAACGAAAGTTTATCTAAACCCCATCCAGATCTTCAGGGCATATAATAATGTATACGTGCCGATTAAACGTATAGGTTTATTCATGGGCTCTTAAAATACCAGTGGCTGAATGTGCGTAAAATGAATAATGAGTTGGTAACTCTTAATTCGATGCTCGTATTTTGGAGTTTGGCCTGGATTGTTAAAGCCGTTTATGTTGTGTCTACAGAGTTTGGAATCTCAAAATATGTAAGATATATACCTCGTTGTCAGTAGATTAGAAACGGTGTATATATCTTGTAAAATTTGCCAGAAGATGGCGCAATAGGGACTTAAAACAACGAACCGCGGCGTGGCCTAAATCTGAAGTGTATTTTCATGTATTTAAAGTTATTTGTATTATATTAAATGGTTCTGAATCTGACATGTTTCCGGTAAATCAGATTTACATTGAAAAACATTATTGATACCTGGTACGAGGTGCACTTATCGATGTATAATACAGTCATGTACTGTAATGAAACTTCAAACAATTTATTTGTCGTGTTCAGTAGCATTCTGGCGAGTATTTCTATGAAAGGTTAACTGTGTTGCAGTCAGCGGTCCATGGTTTTAGCCTCCCCTTTAATCAAATGGTGTAGATCTGTTGATGACAATATTGAAGCAAAATCACAGAAGGTAATCAAGATCAGCGTTGACTATTTTCTGCGGAAGATTAAGATGTGTACTGAATAAAGGTTGTCCTCCCAATAAATATCCATTTTCGCAATGAGCTGTTGAGCATGAACGTACGCATTAAAGTTCTCCCGCCATATTTTGTTTCATGACAGGTTTATGTTTATTTAAATCGAAATCAATACGCAACACTAGATATTTACAATTCTCACATTGCAATATCTGTGAAAAGCGAGAATAAAATTGTATTTGATGACGTAGAAAACTTTGAACATGTAAATGTATTTATCAATTAATTGGCAATAGTTGTACAGCTATAAAATTCAGATTTATCTCATTTCCCCGTGCAGTCACACAGTGGTAAAAGTAGTATCTACGTCATGCAAATAATACTTATTTTTACATACAACTTAGTAGCGGTTTTAAATATATGTTTCTCTCCGGGACTATCAAGAAATGTTCATATGATGTTTAAGAGTTAAATGTGTTAATTGATACTACAAAAAGGGTGGTCATTCATCTTTAAGACATTCTCACAAAGTGGCATGCGATTTAAATATGGGTTGTATAGCTTTAAATTAAAATGGCATGCGACTAAATGACCTACCTTTAACTTCCAAAGAAGTTTCAGTTAACATGTATGCTGATGACTCCACACTACATACAACAGGTCCGCATGTGTCATCCATTGAGAGTAAATTACAAACACTATAAATTAACATGGTTATAAATCCTACAAAAACAACATGTATGCTATTAGGTTCAAAATATAAAATAAATCATTCTCGAAAACTCACGCTTTTGATAGATAATTGCCTGATACAATCAGTGCCTTTTCAGAAACTTCTCGGAATTACAATAGATCAACATCTAAAGTGGGATGTTCAGAGAAGCAAAGTCTGTAATCATATATCGAGTAAAATCAGACGTTTAAGACGAATATCTAAAAAGTTGACACTTGATCTGAAAAAGCTATTCTATAATGCCTATTTAATCCCAATATTTGGTTATGGTTTTATCCTCTGGAGTAATTGTACTAAATCAATTTTTACAAAGGTTCTTACTTTACAAAAAAAGCCTACGCACGCTGGATTTTGATAAAACCTTTACATACACCTTCTGCAAATATTTTCAATGAGTTAAATGTGATGTCATTTGAAGTAAGATATAAATTTCAAGTAGGTGTTTTAGTTTATAAAGCAATTCATAATCTTACACCGATATACATAAGAAAATTAATAACATTTTCTGAAAATAACACATATAATTTAAGATCATGCATTAAATCATGGATTTATATGTACATATAAATCCATGATTAAACATGACATTAAACATCCTAGACCCAAATCCGAATATTTTAAACAAACTTTGAATTCAATCCCAGAAAATATCTGGACTTCTGTTTCCATTTATGCTTTCAAATACAATTATAAGCTATTTCTATTTTAAGATAACAGGCGTTCTTCTCAAATTAAGTTGTATTAATAGTGAATACTTGTTTTGTATGCCAGCTTGTAACATAGTATTAATGTTACGTGCATGTATTCACTTGCTATTGTTTATAAGTTGCTGTTGTTATTAGAAGGGCTCATGGAAGATAAGTGTTGTGCAATTGATTGTAGAATCTTAATGAGATGTACCTTCATGAAATATTGAATTTATTATTAGTATTATTACTTAAATATTGACTGTATAGTCTTAAATTAAGACATTCTCACAAAGTGACATGCTATTGAAATACGGACTGTATAGCTTTTTATGACAAAATATTGCATTTCATGAAATGGAAGAATGTCAGAGGCACGTTTTTATTCATTTATTATATTAGGACATGAACAAATAATATGCAGTACAGAAACCTTCATTTACGTATGTGTTAGTGATCAACGGTTGCGCAAAAGAATACAACTTTACTAAGTGAAAACATGAATGTATATAGAGGATCTGACATGAGTTGTCTTTATGCAGTACAGAAACCTTCATTTACGTATGTGTTAGTGATCAACGGTTGCGCAAAAGAATACAACTTTACTAAGTGAAAACATGAATGTATATAGAGGATCTGACATGAGTTGTCTTTTCATAGAAGATTTTATTAAACGAGTTCAGGAATTTGTTATTAAGCGAGCCTTTGGCGAGATTTATAACAAATTCCTGGACGAGTTTAATAAAATGTTGTATGAAATGACAACGAGTGTCAGATCCTCTTTATCACATGAATTTTGAAATTTTGAAATTTTGAATTTGGAATTTTGAAATTATAAATTTGGAATTTTGAAATTTTGGAATTTTGAATTTTTGAATTTTTGAATTTTTGGATTTTGAAATTTTGAAATTTTGAAATTTTGAAATTTTGAATTTTTGAAATTTGAATTTTGAATTTTGAATTTTGAAATTTTGAAATTTTGAATTTTGGAATTTTGAAATTTTGAAATTTTTGAATTTTGAATTTTGAAATTGGGTCGCCTTGTATTACACATGGTTAATATAAGGAAATACGTAATAGGTATATTATACGGAATACAAGCAGTTTCATGTGATAAAAAAGCGTATTGAAAGCTTAATTTGTTGAGAATTTGCACTGATTTTAAAATGGCAGCAAATAATTTGTTTTCCTATTAGCCTTCGGTTGAAAGCCTCCCGGGAATAATTGCTTTAATAAATCAGTATTTGAACTACTGGCAGTTTAATCCCTCAGTGAGTGAGAAATATGCATTCTTCTCAAAATTCCAAGAGACAGATTACAACTAAAGCCTTAAAGTTATATTTGCAGACTTTATATCTTGACAGATATATGGAGTTTACCAATGTAATATTTATATGGTTTTTCGAAAACGAGGGACTCTACGGGCCAATAAAGTTTGGATATAAAGTGGTTCTCCGTCAGAGGTTGTTAATGTTTTTAATTACCTTGGTGCAGTTGTTAACTATACTTGAAATTTGCTTTAAACCAAGAATATATCATTGGTAAAAGCTTAAAAGCACTTAATTCGCTTTTGGCAAATGCACGCGAGTTCATATTTACTCCATGAACTATGTGCTAGCTGTATCATGCATTTGTAGGATAATTATATTCTACATTATAGTTGCAATACAAATACAAATACAAATACAAATACAAATGTTTTATTCACTCAGTTCATACATATCCATGAAAACATGAGGTAATGCATATAGAATATACCGTACAAGGCTCTATTACAGGAGTTATTTAGTATTAACAATAGATTATTAGACAGATGTAAATCAAGTGAATTTACTTTACTGTATTGGAGGAGCTAAATTATATTCGTAATTTAAAACTATATCTATCATTTATATATAGTTCATTTTCACCACACTGTCGAAGAAGTAATTTACAACCACACTCTCGTATGACTTTACACACATTTTTCAAATCTCATAATAACATATACGCATACATTTCTACTTGAATCTATTCAATATTTGCTTTACAAATTCACACGCTTTTCTAAATTCTTTCTTGTTTGTTGAATTCATAATGTTGTAAAATGTATGTATATTCGGCTTTTTATAGTATTTCTTTTTCAAAAAAGTCTTTCGTAACATACTAAGTGTTTTACATGTTAGAAGGTAATGGTATTCATCTCCTATATCTTCATTACATAAAGTACAGACTCTGTTATTATGCACAATTTTATTCCAGCGTCCAGTTTCAATTGGTAACTTGTGGTTTCTTGTTCTAAACTTTACCATATACTTGAGTAGTTTACCGGGTGTATCTGTCAAGTATCTCTCAAAGCCAAATTTAGTTTTAAATAATCTGTATATATAATAACTACTAGAGTTTTCAACTGTTTCATACCATTCGTTTAAAAATAGATCTACGAGCTTTTGATGCGCAGCTGCAATCAACCACTTACTATTTGGAAAGTCGTGCGTTTCCCAGATGCCACTAAACCCACATTTAATTAAGATTTCTTTGATACATTTAAGCCATTTAAAATTTAATTTTTTCTTTGTACTATTGCTGTATTTGTATAAGCTATGCAATACTATGTACACATCAGCTGAGAGTTTATTACTTTCTGGAGACACTACCTTTGACCAAAATGATAACATTTCTGTGTAAATATCAATTGAAATTGGCATAGTACCGGTTTCGCCATACACCATACAATTTGGTGTAGATGTTTTTATATTTAAGACGTGTTTTAAAAACTGTAATTGCACTCTTTCTATTATTTCTAAATTACCAAACCCCCAGATTTCGCACCCATATAACAAAATAGGTTTAACTGTTTTATTAAAGATGTCAATTTGTAAATCGATTGGTAGACAAAGATGCTTTGCTTTCTTCAGTAGGCTGTAGAGAGCTCTAGTGGCTTGACTGGCAATATGTTTTTTAGCATTATAAAATGTTCCACTTCTGCTAAATAATATTCCCAAATATTTGTACTCCGATACGATGTCTAAAGTGTCGTTATTTAATCTAAATGAATAATTCCCTGGTCTACCTTTCGAAAATACTAGAATTTTAGATTTTGATATGTTGACTGTGAGTTTCCATGTATCGCAATAAGTTTGATAAGTATTAAGGGCTTCTTGTAGGTCATCTGCTGTTTCGCATACAATAACAGTGTCATCTGCGTATAACAAAATAAATAGTTTTAAATATATAAGAACGTCGTTGTCTAATTCGTGTTCTCGACAGCTTACTCCGTTTACATTTTGATTTTGTGAAAAAAATGCATGTAAATCATTTAGATAAAAAGAGAACAATAATGGCGAGAGATTTTCCCCTTGCCGTACACCTATATTACATTCAAAATAGTTGGATCTTACACCATTTAATGTTACACACGACTTGATATTGTTGTACATATTCCGTATAACGTTAAATATTTTGCCATTTATGTCATGTGATAATATTTTAAACCATAATCCTGATCTCCAGACTGTATCAAATGCATTTTTTAAATCTATAAAAGCGCAAAAAAGTTTATTTCCTTTGTTGCGTAAAATATCAATAAGAGAGTTGCGAAACTCGAGGTTATACAATATCGAAAGTAATGGAAACTAGAACTATCAATGAATGTGCTTGTGCCCGCTTTTGTATTCAAAGTCAAACAATGGGCCTTAATAATGTAATAAATTAGGCAATCAACAATGGGAGAGAGATGTAGAGGGACATAAGGTCACCAGTTGTTATGAGTATATGAAGTTTGGCAACAACCCATTCAAAACTGTTTGAGACATGCTAATTATAAAAATGTGTTACGCGACGCGACGGGACGCGACGGGACGCGACGCGAAGTTTACGGACACTTGAAAGTGGGGATATAATAATTTATTTAAAGTTTTGTAAGCAACTACTTAAAGTTAAGTAAAGTACATCTTTGAGGGAGATATATGGAACATTAGGGAGATATCCTATTTACATACATGTATCAAGATATATAAGAATCATAAAATACTGGTTGATTTTTTTTTGCAACGGATAGTATAATCCTTTCCATTAATTGCCAGTGTAGTATAGGAGTTTCTAATTGGTTATCCAGTGTATAGAACATTGCTTTGGTGATTTGTGGTTTAACCCTCTCAACGTTACTCCAAAATATATTTGTTTATTTTTTAAGAGAAGAATTATTGTTTTATTAAAAAATGACACAAATATTTAAAAAAAAAAGTTAATTTAAGCAAGGTAGATATGGACGAAATAGAATAGAAAGAACTGAAACACAATGTATTTCTTGTAAAAAATATCGAAGATGAATATCATGTCATTGCAATTTATTCTTAATGGCATAAGAAGCAGTCTCATACTGAAAAATATTATAAACATCCGAACTTTATAAATTCTGTGAATTAATGAAATCTGAAAATAAAAACTAATAAATTTGGCTAAGTACATCAAAAGAGCTTTTGTCCAAAGAACATTTTTATTAAACAATCCAGTTTAAGAGTATTCTGTATCTGTACTGTTTAATCACTTTTCGCCATGTTTTCATTATGTTAAGCATGTGTTTTGTGTTGTTGTTTTTTTGTTATTTTGTTTCAGTATTGCTCATTTTCTATCAATAAATTGTACAATAATTGTATATGTTATACTTAAAATCATTTATTGTGTAAAATCATGCTGACCAACAAGGTACTTTGTACAAGCCGAACACAATTATGTTCACCTCTGTTCGTGTTTTGAAAGGAGATTCAAAACGATAATCGAAGAGATAAAACGTATATTAAAAATAATACTCTATGTTAAAGAACATATTTGATAGATGGAATATGTTTATGATAAACACAATATATAATACATAACTTATTTAAACCGTTAAATGATCAAACTCACGCAAACACAATTTGCGTTTTACATCTTGTATAGTTTAAACAGCATTACATGATCCGAGTATTAACTTTCATACCCCATCCAACGCCTTCTCCAATAAGCGAAAACGGGGTTGACTGGGGTATGAAATAAAACCTTAATGTCAACTTAAAACGTTTACACATTGTAAAATAGAAACAATTAATGGGTAATGTTAAACAGGTTATCGCATTT
>JAWPHD010026660.1:0-12037 GCA_037043455.1 Cyrtodaria siliqua | reverse complement strand
ATCCTTTATGCCAAACTCTATCAAAAGCTTTAGAAATATCACAAAAGACTGC
This sequence comes from Cyrtodaria siliqua, assembly GCA_037043455.1. Lineage (NCBI taxonomy): Eukaryota > Metazoa > Mollusca > Bivalvia > Adapedonta > Hiatellidae > Cyrtodaria > Cyrtodaria siliqua. Next base: position 11,985 of record JAWPHD010026660.1, on the reverse strand, counting down.
TCGAATTTCTTTGCCATCATCAAGAGCTTTGCAGAACGTATTATATATATCAACTAATTGATTCACTGTAGAGTCTTTAGGAACGAAACCCGATTGGAGAGCAGTTATGACATGATTTGAGAAAAAAAAAAAAAAAACATGTTTGTGGATAATTTTTTCCATAACTTTGTCTAGTGTACTGAGGAGTGAAATAGGTCGATAGTTGGCTAATTCTAAGGGGTCATTTTTCTTAAGAACCGCACATACATAGGTTATCTTCCACTGAGAAGGAATTTTGCTAATAGCCAAAGACCTATTAAAAAGAGTTGATAATGGCGAAGCTAATTCGGAAGCTAGTTCTTTAAGTACTCTGTTGTTAATATTATCTGGCCCTACTGCCTTGCCTAGCTTTAAGGTTTGCAAAACAGATTTGACTTCAATCGGTGTTATGCAAATCCTGCTTAGCGTTGGCCTTCTAGGATCAAAATCAAAAACTGGAAGTGTCTTGTTAGTGTCATTCAAACTTATACAATATTTCAATGTTTTCCACCAATCAGAAGGAGAAAGTATGTTTAAATGTAATGTGTCAGCTAGTTTTACAAAGTGATGTTCTCTTGCATTTCGTATCATAGTTGTAACTTCGTTTCTAATTCGTCTGTATTCTTCCCAGTGTACCTCGTTACTCGTTCGTTTGGCTTTGTCATATAGTTTCTTCCGTTTTCTCATTGCTTTTCGAGTATCATTATGTAACCACTGTGGATCTGAAGGTCTAACAGTGATATTTTCTTTTCGGAATCGTTCCATCAGCTAGATTAAGTATTTTATTAGATATATTGTCTGCGTATATGTCAATGTCGGTATGAAAACACGAGTCCCAGTTAATGTCTGCTGCATTTCGTCTAAGTGATTCGTAGTCGCCTCTGTCATATTGCCATAGTGTACGTTTGTATGCATTATATTTCAGTTTAGAGTATTTATAACAACAGAAAATAGGGCAATGGTATCTTACGTTTTGATTTAAAAAAAGGTTCTCCGACGCCACATACAGTAACGTTTCCTGGGTTTGAGAGTAGCAGTAAGTCGATTATTGAGTTGGAATGTTCAGTAAAATGTGTTGATTCTCTTATAGGTTGAGTAAGGTTATATTGATTTAATATGTCTGTTATTTTATTTGCGGATTGCGGTTTATTCATATCAAGATTAAAATCACCTGCTATGATTATGTCAGATATGTTTGTTTCGATGGCTAATCCTATAGATTGTTCAATACATGAAAGTATGTGAGCATTTGAATTTGGAGGTCTATAGAATGTTCCAAATAGTATTTTCTTATTATGTGAACGTATTTCCAACCATATGCACTCAATATTGGGTAGTTCAAGATCATTACGTCTAGTGGCATTTAAATTATTATTTACGTAAACAATAATTCCACCATGATTGTCGGATGGTCTATCTCTCCGAAATGGGATATTAAAATTCGTAAATAAAATATCATCGGTTGATGTAGTAGCACTCAAACATGTTTCGGTAAATGCAAGTATATCAAAATGACTCAACTCAGCATACAGAATATCTCTTTTATGCAGAAAACTTTGAACATTATAGTGAACTATCGAATTCATCACTATTGGGAATATATGTATCGGGTCCTGGATTAAGCTCAATATCGCCAGATTTGAATAGTATAAACGCCATCCAAGTAACCAATTCGAAAATGTTTAGGCATCTGGAACCCTTAACTCTTGATTGTACAGGGGTAAATAAACCTATTCTCACCCTATAAAGGGCAGTTTCAATATGCATTTAAGTTATTCTACCGTAGGAAGAGTATAGGGTGAGATGCTGCTGGGAAGCACACACGTTGGAACGTAGAACAGTACTAACGAAAGGAAATATAGAACATAAGAAGTAGTCAGCTTGACTAAGAGTCTATATGGAATAGGAATATGAAGAAGAAAATACAAAGTCATTACAAAATATGTAAATAGAAGTTCAAGGATGCATATTACGTTAGTCAACCTTAGATATTCGTATCATTTCCACCTGAGTAAACAAAAACTGGTGACACTCATAGATTGGTCCAGTCACTAGAAAGTGAAGCGTCCTTAGACATTTATACTATAGTGCAAGATATAAGTTATTAGGATGTAAATACAACATATTAATAACGACACAAAACGAACATTAAATATTTAAATGATGCATAAACAGTCAACAATCAGTTTCAGAATTAGTTCAAAACTGACTTGATACAAAATAATAGCATCATATTCGTAAGATACTAAGTCAAATAGAATTTACAGTAAGGCTACTAATTAAATCGGTATCAATGCGTTAATCCCGTTAGTTATATTTATTACAACTGAAACTACCGAGGCTTTTATTTTTTTATTATATTTTTTCCGATACTTCATTTTTTCCGGCGTCATGTGTCCTATTTATATAATACACAAGACTGACACCGGGCCCCATGGCTCAGTTTGAACAACGTACAAGCTTTTTCAATCCAAACCATGGGTCCCCGCAGAAGTCTGTGTTGAATCATATCTTAAGGTAAAACGAGAAAACGTAATACAACAACATCACGCACACACTATGTCGACTCGCACAATATACGTAATTATTACCTTGCATCAATAATGCATATTAATTTAATATAGTACACAAGCTGACAACGGGCTCCGTGGCTCAGTTAGAACAACATACAAGCTTTTTCAACCCAAACCACGGGTCGCCACAGGAGTCTGTGTTAAATCATATCATAAAATAAAACGAGAAAACGTAATACAAAAATATCACGCACACACTATGTCGACTCGCACACATAATTATTATATCAAATTAATAATCCACATCAATTTAATATATTGCACAAGACTGACAACGGGCTCCGTGGCTCAGTTAGAACAACATACAAGCTTTTTCAAGCAAAACCATGGAGTCCCCGCAGGAGTCTGTGTTAAATCATATCATAAGATCTAACAAGAGAATGCAATACAAAACATCACACACACACACTATGTCGACTCGCACAACCAACAATCAAGCACCCACTAGTACATAGGACACATCATTCCTGCAACGTAAATAAGCAAGTAAATAATTATTCAATTTACACTTATAAATTTGATGAGAAACATAGTTTATATCGTAATTACTAGTGTGTACTGGGAACTAATAATGCACACTAATTAATATATTATACAAGACTGACAACGGGCCCCATTGTTTAGTTTGAACAACATACAAGCTTTTTCAACCCAAACCATGGAGTCCCCGCAGGAGTCAATGTTAAATCCGTGAGTTAATACAAGATTATTAGTTCACTGGTTAAATCATATCATAAAATAAAACGAGAACATGTAATACAAAAACATCACGCACACACTACAGGTATGAGTGAATACTTTAAATAGTAGCAACACATACTATTATAAGTGCACACGCTTCACTGAGATCAATGCAATCATCGATGCCTGCAAAACACATTGATCAGTGATCATACAAACCATTTACAGTATACGAGAATTCAATTGTAAAGCCGAATGTATTTTATATAATGATTGTGTATCGCTGTACCATACAATGCATGTTTGCTTACTTGTAATAAAGAGCGATCAGTCGCCAGTCATCTAACGGTAACCTACAAACATAGCCTCCGATTATTATAAGGTAGTCGTCGAGCATCTCATTGCTGTATATAAAGATAAACAATACACACTTTAAAGGCACACTTACTCGTCAGAACAAAGCATGAGTGGTCCTTGCTATATTTCACTATATAATAAAATATGTTTTAGTTGGTTGTATGTCACGTATAGAAATTGATTCTTACTGATCAAAATTGATAGAGGTGACGGAGAATGGGCTCAAGCGACCGGGACAGTCCCTACCTACAAGAACCCGCCTCCGCAACCGTGGTCAACTTAATAGGTTGTATATTGTTAAATATTGGCCCTACTGTGTTTGTATACGTTAATATTCATTAATACACACAAACATACACACATAAAAGCATGCATTCATACAAATCATATGATTTTATTTACATTTTTAAGACCATCCAAGAATAACAAGTAGGTCCCATAATGGTGTGCTTAACTAACTAATTTAGGTGTCTAGACACATATGAAAGTCACACCTTTGGACGGAAAACTTCTAAGTCGCTACCATTTTTTATGCGTACCGTCCATTCATTAGCGTCCTTCACATAGATGTTGCCGTCAAATGACCATGTGCTCTGAATGCTGCTATCTATGTTCTTTCTTAACTGACGGCACTCAAATGCTAGAGACATCCGATTTCTTGTCAAGTCTTCATTTAGGTAGACATTAATTTTTTTCTCTCGCAGAGTCTTTCTCCCCTTCAAAAGCGCGGTACGGGTACGATAGGTTGTAAATTTGACAATTATATCCCTCGGTCGCGCTTTGTTGGCGTCTGGCTTGCCTATACGATGGACACGATCGATGTCCGCCATACTAATTTTAACATTGGCCTGCTCGGCAACCTTCATAACAATTGACTCGGTGTCTTCATTGGCACTTTCTGCGAAGTTTCCAATTCGAACGCACGACCTTCGACTATATTGTTCATTGTCGTCGTGTTTTTCTTGCAGGTCAATAAGCTGCTTGTGGAGTTCGTCATTTGCAGACTTAAGGGCGTTTACCTCTGCTGTGAGGTGAGCGGTTTTTAAACAACTTCCGCAGCAACTAGATTGGTAATATCCGTATGAAAAAGCTCTTTCATGTTGGTGGCTATTCTATTAATTTCACTATCAGGCAGATGTGAGAATGTTGCCGAATGCAGTTGAGAGTCATCTCCAAAAGATAAATTACATCATCATTCACAAGACAAGTTTGGAATTATAAAAATGGTGATTTTATCAAATTAAACAGACTCATAGAAGATAATGATTAGTCCTTTCTTCATAATAATGATTTAGAAGTTGCGAGCAATAATTTTACGAGTAAGTTTATGGAATTAATTCAAATATGCATACCCTCTAAACAAGTAACTATACGACCGAATGATAAACCTTGGTATGATTCTGAGATTCGTCGAACTTCAAGACAACGTGACCGACAAAAACGTATCGCAATTAAATCTCGTTCTAATTCGGATTGGATATCATACAAACGTCTCAGAAATAAAGTTAATAATTTAAAAAAATATGCAAAAGAACGTTTTTTCAATAATATAGAAAGTACATTAATCGAATCCAGTTCAAACAATCCTCGTCAATATTGGAAAATTTTAAAACACCTTATTAAGTCAAACAAACATTCTGAAACTATACCCCCATTAAAAACTACATTATCGAACGGAGAAATAATATATTCTGTATCTGAGGTTGATAAAGCAAACTGTTTAAATGATGTTTTTGTTTCAATTGCCTCAATCGATGAAACGAACGCAGTTTTACCAAATTTTGTTACAAAAACAGATGCCTGTTTAGACAATATTTCTGTTACCGAATCAGAAATTATGGATATTTTAAAAATATTAGACGTTACAAAGCAACAGGAACGATGGAATAAGTCAAAAAGTACTGAAAGAAACAGCTGTAACGATTTGCATCCTTTCATATACGCAAAGAAGAGAGACAACTGTATGTTATTTAAGAAATAATAAATGAGTGATTTAATTAATCGCATCCGAACGACTAACTGTATTTTATTCACCGATAAAATACAGGTACGTATTTATTATTTCGATTCTAACACAACAATAACCCCATTATTTACGCTTTTGTTGGGGCACTATATGTTATCTAGGAGGTCAAGGTAATCAGGCTGCCATGTTTACAGGCTGTTCCATTGGGCGCCCCCGTATGCAAAGCTCTCCGTTTTAATTAGACTGGTCCCCTGACGTCCTTGACACATAGTCGCCAAAGACATTCTTGAATAGTTACGATTGGGCACCAGTCTACGTTTCAATACACTACTAGTCACGTGACAAACAATTAAGTCATTGCTTACGTCATATAGCTTGCGCTGTATGACGTCAAACGTTCTCAGCTTGTTCAAGATGCTTATTAATGTTATATGTACTGATGCATATGATGGGTTTATACCGGGGGTGCACGATTTGGGTGCATGGCAAGTTTGTTGTAATTAACATTTCATTAAAATTACTGTTGATTTTGTCTTCGTGACGTATATTTAACAAGTGACGTCATGTAAGGCGGCGCTTCAACGGATGAAATATACGCGGGGAATTAATGGAACAGCTGTATTTTATCGTAGAATAACATACAGCTGTCGCTCTTCTTTGTGTATATGAAAGACTGCGGAGGTCGTGTTAGAATCTACGATAAAATACAGCTGTTCCATTAATTCCCCGCGTATATTTCATCCGTTGGAAGCGCCGCGTTACATGACGTCACTTGGCAAATATACGTCACGAGACAACCCCCCCCCCCCCCCCCCCCCATATAAAATCATATGCATCGGTACATATACCATTAATAAGCATCTTGAACAACCTCAGAACGTTTGACGTCATACAGCGCAAGATATATGACGTAAGCAATGACTTAAGTGTTTGTCACGTGACTACTAGTGTATTTAAACATATTATACCGCGCAGAACTTTGCATACGGAGGGGCCCAATGGGACAGCTGTAAACATAGCCTGATTACCTTGACCTCCCAGATAATATATAGTGTCCCCACAATAGCGTAAACAATGGGGTTATTGTGTGTTAGAATCGAAATCTGAATTTTATCGGTAAAAAAAACACAGTTAGTCGTTCGGAAGCGAGTAATTAAATCACTTGTGCAAACACACTCGTGATTTAATTACTACGCATCCGAACTCCTAACTGTATTTTTTACACCGATAAAGCACAGGTACGTATTTATTACTTCTTAACTAATGCACACACGAGATTGCGCTCGAAGCACAGCAGCATGCAAATGTACCATTCTCCGGGATTTGCAGTAATTCGCTGCCGGAACGACTAACTGTGTTTTATTTACCGATAAAATTCCGACGGAAGTCAGTGAAAACGGCCGGAACGGCAGCGACTCTTATATTGTTTTAGTAATTGCACATGGTAAGGTAGTAATGAATAGTTTCTTTGAGTTTTTCACTTTGATAACGAAATTTTATAATTACACATGGTAGCAATGAACAGTTTATCTGTGTTGTAATGCACTCTAACGCAAACGCATCCCATACGTGTGAGTATTTCTATGTCTGTGCTGATGTGTACTTAAGCACGTCGTGCCACAAAGGTGAATAATTATGTAATCAATTTGTAAGGCATGTCAAGGATTCGCGTAGCACAAATTGGGAAGAAAGTGTCTGGTAAAAAAAAACGTTCATGGCGTGTTTACGTCTCCGTGACAACACTTTTTTTGAATATTGTTTTAACACTCGTGACTTGGTCTGTTATTATGTTAAACTTTGTTCCCAGTTCCTACCAAGAAATAATGCTATTTTCTCTCGGCAGCTATTTTACGTTTGCGTAAAACCTTGTTTGTTCTGTTTGATAAAAAAATCCATTATGAGCAGTGAACCTACTAAGATATAGAGATTACTTAACTGCTGGGATCGATTATAGGGAAATCCTTCATGAGATGGTAGACGTGTGTTTTTTTTCACGAACGAGCGTATGTGAGTGAGTAATGTTTAATGAGTAATGTTTTTTTCACTGAGAAATCTCAATCGTTCACCGATAAAAATGTAAAAAATAAATATTAACTTACTTATCTCAATTATTAATATTTTAAAATGTTTACAAAAAGACGCAGATGGAGAAAATTAACAAATGGGAGTAATCATGTAATTTATGAGAACAAGTATATATGTAACCTACTCAGTTCCTAACAATATTCATGCACCTTATTTATTTCAATAACAATTATGTATTGGGCGCGAGCACAACTGCCTATTGAATAGTCTTTGGCTAGATTAGTCTCGGAGCCAATTAAGATAACATTGTTCAGATGCGCTTACAATTGATTGAATTGAATGTTGTTTAACGGCTCATCGACACAGTATAGGTTTTTAGAGCCGCCCCAGAGAGAGGGGAAGGATACATAGGAATCCGGGAACCCTGCCCTATTCTTATTATCGAATAGATTCCTATGGTTCTTTAACGTGTTCGGAGGATAAACCGATACACGGGACCGCCTGGTTTACGTTCCCATCCGACGGACGAGGCTAAGGGAAAGTGTCTTGCCCAAGAACACACCGACGAAACTCAGTGACATCACGGAGGATTGAACCCGAGGCTTCCGGTTACAAATCCGCCGCGCTACCGACTGCCAGAGAGAGGGGAAGGATACATAGGAATGCGGAAACCTGTCCTACTCTTACTATCGAATAGATTCCAAAGCTTCCAATGGTTATTTAACATGTTCGGAGGATGGACTGAAACTGAACCGTTTGTTAACGTCCCCGTCCGACGGACGAGACTGAGGGAAAGTTTCTTGCACAAGAACACACCGACGAAAGTCAGTGACAACGGCCAGTTACAAGTCCAACGCGCTATTCACTTGGGCAAGCCAGCCCCCGATGCGCTAACACAATTACATTTGTTGAAAAATATAACCGAATATATGTGGATATGCCGAGATTTTAGCTTACAATTCCGAATTCCTTTTATTACAGATGTTCTATCTGAAAGCATTAGTATTACTTATTCCCGGTGGGGGTTCCCTATAAGTACCGGCAAAGTACTAGGGAAGTATGACATCAAGTAAGGGAAAACACTATCGGTAAGTATCTAAGAAGCTATAAGCTTACAGGGGTATCAAATAAGAAAACAAATGCGTTTGTGCTGTTATAAACACCCGCTTTCATACTTATCCATAGTCTTCGTTTGACCTTATCCGAACAAATGTTTAGCCGTCGTAAGACATCCACTTTCTGGGACCCCTTTCTCACAAAACGTCAGATTTAAAACCCTTAGTTAGTATTAAGGGTTCAAATAAAGACAAAATGACTAACATAATAAATGGTTTACATGTGCATGTCCTTATTATCGTGTCAAAATTACTGTATAATTGAAAAATCGACGAAATGTCAATTGTTGACACGGATTTTTCCAATCCGCCCAGTTCAAAACGGATAAAATTGCTTAAAACAATGCTAAAATGAAAAGCATAAGATATGGATGTGAAGGAAAATATTCAGGGAATATAACAAAGCAAAAACTAATTATATAACGACTATAATATTTAAATAAATGACAAATATTGAGCGTACATGTAATGTGGCGCGTCTTTCCCGTACCCGCGTATGGCCTTATCCGACCCGCGTTCGTATTATACGGATACCGGGGGGTGGTGATAGCAGGAAGCATTGCTATGATTTCTAGCTGTGCTTATTGCGTTTTTTTCCGGTTCGTTGATTTTTGACGCCCCCTGACATTTTTACTTTTAAATTTCTTGTTGGCGCTACTTCTCCTAAACGCCTTGTTGGATTTCGACGAAACTTGGCAGGAAGCATCGGTAAGATGTCTAGTTGTGCATGTCGCGCTTTTGTTACAGTTCGCTGATTTATGACGGAGTTATGGCCCTTTGACATTTTTACTTTAAATGTCTTGTCAGCGCTACTCCTCCAAAACGGCTTGTTGGATTTCTACAAAATTTGGTATGATTTCTATTTGTGCAAAACGAGGTATATCAATGAAAACCAGCTAGATCTTGTTAGTAACGACAGAGTTATGGCCCTTGATTTGTTGAAAAATGCTATATTGTATTTTCCTTTGTTAAATCTGTAGTTACTTCATTTGTATGTGATCTTTACCATATTTGTTTAGATTGATTATACCTCCCCCCCCCCCCCCCCCCCCCCATTTTTATGAAATTTCATTCATAGAAGAAAGTGAGACAAATTTAAAAAATACCAATGCCATACTAGACACAGCAGACTTATTGCCCATGATTACCAAGTGAGCGATCTAAGGCCATCCTATCCCTGTTGTTTTTGCAATGTTTTAAAAGAAGTACTGGTGGGAATTTTATGCCGACAAACCTTGATATAAGAACCGTTTTAGCAAGTAGAGCCAGTAGGCCCTATTTGGGCCTATTGTGCTTAATAGAATTGTGCTTAATAGAATGGCATTTTGTTTTTAAACAAATGCATTTAAATGTCATTTCAGCAAACTGCAAACTCCATTGTTTTTAATTACTAAAATGTTTACAAACTTTCATTTAAGCATCATTGAACTTTTTATTTTAAGTCCAGTCCCCGTTAGGCGAGACATGTGAATCCGCGGATTTCTTGTTCATTTTATATACAACAGAAAATGTTTGGAACTTACGCCGTTCTGATAATGATAGCCACCCTATTTCATTCATTAAATTAACAATAGATACCGGACGGGTAAGACCGGTCACAATACGCGCAGCTTCATATTGTATTTGTTCAAGTTTATTTTTTCATATTCGCTGCAGCCATCCCAAACAATAGCAGCATATTCTAAGATTGGACGGACATACGATAAATAAATTTGATTTAATGCCTTACGAATTAGTGTAAATTTCAAAAGCCTCATAGTTTCAGTGATTTTGGAAGCCGAAAGAGAGATATTTTCGATATGCATATGCCATTTGCCATCATGGCTCAAAGTAAGGCCTAATTGGTTATGGTGTTCAACAAACGACAACTGGATGTTATCTAAAATAAGATTAGGCCGACGCTGTTCGTTGTTTTTTGAAAAAAATAATCCTTTAGTTTTACTGGCGTTTAACTGAACTAACCATGTTTTTGACCAATGTTAAACAATGTTTAAATCATGGTTTAGAATACGCTCCATATCATCAATTCTGGAAGTGGATAGTGAAAAAGAAATTTCATCGGCAAACAAACGAGCTATGCTTAACATATTTTCGGATATATCATTAACATATATTGAAAACAAAAGGGGTCCGAGTACAAAGTCGTGAGGAACGCCCGCGGTTATGTTTTTGATTTCAGAATACGCGTTTCCGACAAATACTTACTGCCTTCTATTATTAAGATAACTTTCAATCCAAGAAAGAAATTTACCTTGACTCCATTTTTCTTAAGTTTAAATAAAAGCGCTTTATGCCATACCCTATCAAAAGCTCTAGAGTTATCTGCGAATACAATACACGTATATTGTTTGGCGTCAAAAGCCTGACAAATATTATGATATATTGATGAACTGTCGTATGGCCTGTGAGAAAACCAGACCGATTTTTGAAAAATAAGTTATTAATATGTAAAAGGTTATAAATAAACTTATAAACGACCCGTTCAAAAAAATCCCTACACAACTTAGCAGCGAGATCGGTCTATAATTAGTCGAAATATATGTAAGACGTCTTTTGAAAAGTGACATAACGTTTGCAAATTTCTAAATGTCCGGAAAATAAGATTCGTTCAACGATCTATTATATAAAAGACAAAGATGTTTGCAAATCGTTTCAGCTGTTTCTTTCAGTACTTTTTGACTTATTCCATCGTTTCCTGTTGCTTTGTTAACGTCTTATATTTTTAAGATATCCATAATTTCTGATTCGGTAACAGAAATATTGTCTAAACAGGTATGTTTTTTTGTAACAAAATTTGGTAAAACTGCGTTCGTTTCATCGATTGAGGGAATTGAATAAAAAAATCATTTAAACGATTTGCTTTATCAGCATCAGATACGGAATATATTATTTCTCCGTTCGATAATGTAGTTTTTAATGGGGGAATAGTTTCAGAATGTTTATTTGACTTAATAAGGTATTTTAGAATTTTCCAATATTGACGAGGATTGTTTGAGCTGCTTTCGATTAATATACTTTCTATATTATTGAAAAAACGTTCTTTAGCATATTTTTTTTTAAATTATTAACTTTATTTCTGAGACGTTTGTATGATATCCAATCCGAATTAGAACGAGATTTTTAAATTGCGATACGTTTTTGTCGGTCACGTTGTCTTAAAGTTCGACGAATCTCAGAATCATACCAAGGTTTATCATTCGGTCTAATAGTTACTAGTTTAGAGGGTATGCACATTTGAATTAATTCCATA
>JAWPHD010026659.1:0-12042 GCA_037043455.1 Cyrtodaria siliqua | reverse complement strand
TATAAAGGACCATAACTCCCTGAATTATACTGTTTGAATTATTTCCCTTTGAAAAAAAGTGTAACCTGGAACTCAACTTATAATTTACCAATGATTGTAATTGTGGCTAATAACTTTCAAAGCATTAGATCTGCTTGTTATTGCACTTATAATTTATTTAATTTTTACATATGTTTCCACTGTTTTTAATTTATTTATTACCTCTTGCAGAAAACAAATATAAAAGAAAAACTCAAAATTGTATTTAAAGGGACACCAGGCAGTCTTGAATTTTTAAAAACTAGCGGCATTCCAATATTATATTTAAACCTATAGTAGAATAAGAAGAGAAAGTTGAAAATTTCATTTAATTATATGCAAGCAGGTGTAAAGTTTTATCTCAACCAATCCCATAAAAAGCAAATACATAAAATTGTTATGAAGTATCTGTTTTATATTTATGTATATTTAATAGATTTTAATTATATGTTCAATAGATGATATCTTGTTATATATATATATATACAGGTATTTATTTTGACTAGCTCATTTAACTTGGGCCCCGTGTGGTTCCCGGGGGCCCCCGTTTGGTCACGGGGCAAAGAAGAGGGCCACTGTAGACCCCTTTGGAGGGGTAGGCAGAGGGGTAGAATCCCCCCAAATTCATGTTCATTTTATCATTTTTTGTTCATGTTCATTAAAGGTCTTCATCATGATCCCTGCATTGTTTCAGGTGCTATCTTACTCGCATCAAAAGAGCAGTGACAGAAAAACAATAAACATGGCTCCAGCATAAATGGAGTTTCTACGATAGAATTTGTAGCAACTATGCAGTTCAGGGCAGAAAAAGTTTGCATGGTTGCATATTTGCTTTTCTATTTTCTATTAATCAGATAATTGTTGCATATTTTCTTTCCCTTTTTCTTATTTAATATGTGAGAGTCCACATACTTTTTAATTACTTGTAATTGAGACTCTGCTCAGAACAGCCTTCAGAGTATTCCCATGCATCCATATCAAGGAAAGTATACCTATTCTGACTGGACACCAATGCGGTAGTATTAACAACCTCATAATATATATAATATTATAAACACAAACAGGTATTCTAATATACATAAAACAGTGGAAATTGCATTGATTCAGTACTGTACTGTATTTACAGTTCACTGTACACATTCAACAAAAACAAGTTATTTCGATAACTATTTGAATGTAAATTGTACAACAAAATTTGAGTTCATTTTGTGTAAATGGCGATAATGCATATAAGTGATGTAACTAGGCAGACCATTTTGGACACAAACACGTTCGCCTATTGGAGAAAACGTTACTTCAAAACTGGCAGCTACAAGGCTTAGTTTTACTATATCAGTACAAAGGGATATTTACTATATCAGTACAAAGGGATAAAATACATTATATACATTTGTAGCAGGCCATATGAACCTCTGGTTAATACACGTATGTATGATTAATATAAGTAATAGATATTCTTCTGCAGAAATTTGAAAGCGAACTATTTACCGAAGAAAATCAGATTATCTGATATTTCAAATTATTCTGGAAATCTAGCATCAATTGGAATAATTTCCGCAACAGAATTGCAATATTCAAGTTACGAAGAAATGCCGATGTCCAAATATTTTCAAAAAACAATGCCGATGTCCGAATATTTTCCAAAGGAAATACCAGACGTCCAAATGTTTTCCAGAGAAAATGCTTTTGTCTGAGTTTTAGGCGAACTATTGCCGATGTCCAAATATTTTTCGAAGAAGCACATTTTTGGACAATTTTGTCCAAAGATATCGGAAAGCCAAAGACTTTGGCTTTCCGAGGAAAATGAATTTATCAGTGGAAATTCTTTATTATTTATTTTCGAAGTCCGACTTCTTTTCTAGTAAAACTTCTGTCCATTACTCCAAAGACTGGAATTCTGAATTTATTCCGCAGACTTAATTCGGAATTACGTGGAAATTATAGAGACGGGTAACCTAGGTTTTCAAGCGAAAGTATAGTTTTTATAAGTTTCGATAAACCAAGCGAAAATAGTTATCGAACGTAACCGTCGAGAAACTAGGATAATGATCAACTCACTTATGTTTATGGCTTTTATACTATGTTTTCGAGCAAAAGCATAGGTTGGTTTCAATAAACATAATCTATCTGTTCATGTCCAGACAAACACAGTATTCTTGAATATTTATAAGTTAAAAGGTTAAAACTATATAGTTACACAGTATATTGCTGTCTAGGGTGTTCCCACAGATACCGGTTTAAAAAAAAAAGAAAAAAAAAAGTCTTTTTTTTTTTTAAACCGGTATCTGTGGGTGTTCCTACGATCACTGGTTGGCCATGATAAGTTCTGGCCTCCGGTGACGGTGATGTGGAATAAGTGCAATTTGATATCTATTTGACTTTTAGATACGGTGTGTGGTATTACTTCTCTGATTAAGAATTGAACAAACATAATCCATTCATTCTTTTTCATAACATTAGGTACTTATTTATTCTGTTTATGAGGTTGACGAACTTGATGCGACATCTTGTCCCTGTTTAGAAAATATCACGGAGAACGTAAATTTGAGATGTCCCTATTGATATTTTAATCGGCTTATATACAGCATGTAATGCAAACACATAAGACTACATATATTACTTTTTTTATTTAAACAAATGATACGGTAAATAAAGAGTTTAAATAATCATAATATATCGATCATTATGACATAATATAACCACGAGGAAAAAAACAAAACAAAGAAATTGTGCAAAAACGCAGGATACGAAACTGGCACATTTCTCCCGTTTTGTTGTGTTTTTCCGGTCTAATATATAAATATTCATGGTACTTAGTTTGAATACCGTTATTTTTTTATAAATTTAACACTTATAACCCAAGAAAGACGTTATTTGAAAATTATTCGTAATTGGAGGGGCCATTTACGAATTCGCAAATGGCGTGTCGATAATTCGGAATTATCGAGTATTCGTAATTGGCGTGCTACATCGACACTTCTTATTTAGAGCATACACTAAATGCAGTGTTAATACCAACAATTCTCAGTTAGACCATACACTTTAAGCCATAGTAATGCCAACCCTTCTCATTTTGATCATACACTATATGCAATGTTAACGCCAAATCTTCTCATTTAGACCGTACAATACATGCCATGTGTATGCCAACACTAATCAATTAGACCATACTCAATATGCCATGTTAATGCTAACACTTTGCACTTAGAACCGTCACTATATGCAATGCTAATGCCAACGCTTCTCACTTAGAATATATTCTAAATGCCATGTTAATTCCAACACCTCTCAGTTAGACCATACACTATATGCAATGTTAAAGCCAAAACTTCTGTTAGACCAAACACTATATGCAAGGTTAACGTCAACACTTATCATTTAGACCATACTGTGTATGCCATGTTAATGCTAACAATTCTCACTTAGAACCAACTCTATATGCAATGCTAATGCCAATACTTCTCACTTAGAATACATTCTAAATGCCGTGTTAATTCCAACATTTCTCAGTTAGATCATGCACTATATGCAATGTTAATGCCAACATTCCTCAGTTACACCACACACTATATGCAATGTTAAAACAAACACTTCTCAGTTAGACCATACACTATATGCAATGTTAATGTCAACATTTCTCAGTTAGCACATAGACTATATGCAATGTTAATACCAACACTTCTCAGTTAGCACATGACTATGTGCAATGTTAATGTCAACACTGCTCAATTAGAATATACACTGTATGTAATATTGTTGCAACAATTCGCAGTTAGACCATTCACGTTAAGCCTTGTTAATGCCAACTCTTCTCAGTTAAACCATACACTTTATGGAATTTTAATGACAGCACTTCTCAGTAAGACGATACACAATATGCAATGTTATGCCAACTCTAATCATTTAGAACTTACATTATATCCAATGTTAATGTCAACACTTCTCAGTTAGACCATACACTATATCCAATATTAATGCCAATACTTCTCATTTACACCATAGGCTCTATGCAATGTTAATGCCAATACTTCTCAGTTAGAAATACACTGAATGCAATATTAATGTCAACACTTCTGAGTTAGATCAATCACTAAATGCAATATTAATGTCAACACTTCTCAGTTAGAATATACATTTTATCCAATGGTAATGTAAACAATTCTCAGTAAGACCATACACTAAATGAGATGTTAATGCGCACAATTCTCAGTTAGAACATGGACTACATGCAATGTTAATGTCAAACATTCTCAGTTAAAACATACACAAAATGCAATATTAATGCCAACACTTCTCAGTTGGACAGTACGCAATATGCAATGTTAATGCCAACTTTTCTCATTTAAAACATACACTATATGCCATATTAATGCCAACCCTTCTCATTTTGACCATACACTATATGCAGTGTTAACGCCAACTCTTCTCATTTAGACCGTACACTATATGCCATGTTTATGCCAATACTTATCATTTAGACCATACTTTATATGCTATGTTAATGCTAACACTTCTCACTTAGAACATATTCTAAATGCCAAGGTAATTCCAACAATTCTCAGTTACACCATACACTATATGCATTGTTAATGCCAAAACTTTTCAGTTAGACCAACACTATATGCAATGTTAATGTCAACACTTCTGAGTTAGCACATAGACTATATGCAATGTTAATACCAACACTTCTCAGTTATCACATAGACTATATGCAATGTTAATGTCAACACTGCTCAATTAGAATATACACTGTATGTAATGTTGTCGCAACACTTCTCAATTAGACAATACACTATATGCAACGTAAAGCCGAAACTTCTAAGTTAGACTATACACCATATGCAATGGTAATGCCAACACTTTTCATTTAGACCATACACTATATGCAATGTTAATGCCAACTTTTCTCAGTTAGAACATACATTATATCCAATGTTAATGTCAACACTTCTCAGTTAGAACATACACTATACGCAATGTTAATGTCAACACTTCTCAGTCAAACCATACACTATATTCAATGTTAATGTCAGCACTTCTCAGGTAGAACATACACTATATAAAATGTTCATGTCAACACTTCTCAGTCAGATCATACACTATATTCAATGTTACTGTCATCACTTCTCAGTCAGAACATACATTATATCAAATGTTAATGTCAACACTTTTCAGTTAGAACATACACTATATGCTACGTTAAGGTCAACACTTCTCAGTTAGACCATACACTAGACCATACACTATATTCAATGTTAATGCCAACTCATCTCAGTTAGACCAACACTATATGCATTGTTAATGCCAACACTTACTTCTCAGTTGGACCATACACTATATGCAATGTTAATGTCAACACTTCTCAGTTAGCACATAGACTATATGCAATGTTAATACCAACACTTCTCAGTTAGCATATGCAATGTTAATGTCAACACTGCTCAATTAGAATATACACTGTATGTAATGTTGTTGCAACACTTCTCAGTTAGATCATTCACTTGTTAATGCCAACTCTTTTCAGTTAAACCATACACTTTATTGAATTTTAATGACAGCACTTCTCAGTAAGACTATACACTATAAGCAATGTTAATGCCAACACTTCGCAGTTAGACCACACACAATATGCAATGTTAATATTAACACTT
Source organism: Cyrtodaria siliqua (assembly GCA_037043455.1). Lineage (NCBI taxonomy): Eukaryota > Metazoa > Mollusca > Bivalvia > Adapedonta > Hiatellidae > Cyrtodaria > Cyrtodaria siliqua. The sequence goes on along the minus strand of JAWPHD010026659.1, from coordinate 6,373 downwards.
CACAGTTAGACCATAAACTATATTCAATGTTAATGTCAACACTTCTCAGTTAGAACATACACTATATGCAATGTTAATGTCATCACCTCTCAGATAGAACAAGCACTAAATGCAGTGTTAATGCCAACACTTCTCAGTTAGATCATTCACTAAATGCAATGTTAATGTCAAACATTCTCAGTTAAAACATACAATAAATGCAATATTTTAATGCCAATACTTCTCAGTTTGACCATGCACTATATGCAATGTTAATGCCAACTTTTCTCAGAACATATACTATATGCCATATTAATGCAAACCCTTTTCAATTTGACAATACACTTTATGAAATGCGAACGCCAACTCTTCTCATTTAGACCGTACACTAAATGCCATATTTATGCCAACAATTATCATTTAGACCATACTCTATATGCCATGTTAATGCTAACACTTCTCACTTCGAACACTTCTCAGTGAGACCAACACTATATGCAATGTTAATGCCAACACTTCTCACTTAGAACACTTCTCAGTGAGACCAACACTATATGCAATGTTAATGCCAACACTTCTCAGTAAGCACATAGAATCTTTGCAATGTAAATACCAACATTTCTCAGTTAGCACATAGACTATATGCAATGTTAATGTTACCACTGCTCGATTAGAATATACGCTGTGTGTAATGTTGTTGCAACATTTCTCATTAAGACCATTCACTGCAAGCCTTATCATTGTTAATACATCATATGCAATGTTAATGTCATCTCTTCTCAGTTTGAACACACACTATATGCAATGGTAATGCCAACACTTCTCATTTAGACCATACACTGTATGCAATGTTAATGCCAACTCTTCACATTTAGACAATGCACTATATGCAGCGTTAATGCCAACTCTTCTCATTTAGTCCATACACTATATGCAATGTTAATGTCAACACTTCTCAGTTAGACCGTACACTATATGCAATTCTAATGCCAACACTTCTCATTTAGACCATACACTGTATGCAATGTTAATGCCAATACTTCTCATATAGACCATGCAAAATATGCAGCTTTAATGTCAATTCTTCTCATTTAGACCATACATTATATGCAATGTTAATGCCAACAATTCTCAGTTAGATCATACACTATATGCAATGTTAATGCCAACTCTTCTCATTTAGACTATACACTATATGCAATGTTAATGCCAACATTTCTCATTTAGACCATACACGATATGCAACGTTAATGCCAACAATTCTCAGTAAGATCATACACTATATGCAATGTTAATGCCAACTCTTCTCATTTCGTCTATACAATATATGCATTGGTAATGCCAACATTTCTCATTTAGACCATACACTATATGCAATGTTAATGCCAACACTTCTCAGTTAGAACATACACTATATGCAATGTTAATGCCAACACTTCTCAGTTAGAACATACACTATATGCAATGTTAATGGCAACACTTCTCAGTTAGAACATACACTATATACAATAAAAAAAGTATGATAATGGACCTTTGGAAACGGCCGAGCACGACACATACGAAATATTGCAGTCTCGGTTTGATTGAGACTGTTCATGAGCGGTAGTGAAATATGCTGGCTACCGCTCACGCCCTCTAGCCCCGGGTTGAGCAGAACTCAATATTCATAAAATCAACAGTACAAAATGTTAACCATCCCAAAGATGGCATGCATACGGCGGTGGACATGGAGTTATATGCTTCCCCATGTCGTACGGCGTATGGTCCCAGTATCTAATAAAATTAAATGCCCCGAAGAGCGAAATAAAAATAATGGAATTTAGTTGGGAGCAGCGGTTATGAAGCCTGCGTATCACAAGTAACAGCCAAAAGACTAAATTAAAAAGCAGACAAAGTTAATGCCCTTCTCAGTTAGATCATACACTATATACACTGTTGCAACACTTCTCAGTTAGAACATACACTATATGCAATATTAATGCCAACACTTTTCAGTTAGACCATACACAATATGCAATGTTAATGTCAACACTTTTCAGTTAAAACATGCACTAAATGCCATATTAATGTCAACAATTCTCAGTTAGATCATACACTATATCCAATGTTAATGCCAACACTTCTCATGTAGACCGTACGTCAATAATTATAGTCTAAAGGTTGGTTGTTTTTGTTCAAGCTTTTACACGTCAATAATTAAAGTATAAAGGTTGTTTGTTTTTTTAGTAACCCGTGTAGCCTTACAGAGTTTAACTTCATACACAGATACAACTAGATAATAACTTACATGACAAACAGAGGCAGGTCACTGTGGTCTAAAAGTAGGTCGCTGTCAAATACGTTTTACACATCATTGTCCGCGGTTAAGGTTTTTAATTAAATTATGTTTCAAAGTCACAGATAGTCATACACAGATACAAGAGAACAAGAAATATAGATCACTGTGACCCACCTTGACATATTTTTAAACGCCATTAACATTCCATTGACGATTTTAAGCTAAATTTATTAACTTACTATTTGATTTCTACACTTATCTGAGACACCGATAACCAAAGATAGTTCAATGTTTTATACAATTGTATATTTAGATGATGTTTATACAATCCATTTAAAAGTAGGTTACCTTGACTGACCATCACCTACTGTTTACAATTGATTAATTTCAGTTAAAAGATTTTATATCATCCATTACTCTCTTCAAACCATCATCAACATCAAAGGATGTACGTTGGCTGTGTCTTAAAACTTTAAAACAAAGTATGAAAGGAAAAAATTGAAACCGTCGAACACGAGCAGAATTCAATATTTAAAATGACAATAGTACATAAATGTATGCATATGACGGTGAACATGGAACCTTCAATGCGGTATATGGTCCCAGTTTCTAACATAACTCGCTGCCCTAAACGAGAAAACAATGGGCGAAATAAACAAAATGGAATTTAGCTGTGAGCAGAGTTTATGAAGCCTGCGTATCACAGGTAAGAGTCACAAGACTAAAGCAGGCAACATATCCTCAGGGTGATTAAGCCATACTCAGAACCTTTAAAGGTTGGAGTAACGGAACCACCTATTTGAAATTCAAGTAAGAAACCGAAAGTATTTAAGAATATACCACTGATATCTGTAAATACTGGGCTCAGTGATCTCCAAAGATCGGAATTAATAACAGTTCTGATTGTAAGCACGTGGATATGTTTTACCACCGCCACACTACACAGGCAACACTATTGTGATATATACAAAACAAAGTATGAAAGGAGACATTAGGAAACCGTCGAACACGATAAATACAAAACATATTGCGGTTTGATTGAGACAGTGGTGGAAAGTGCTTGCTACCGTTCACGCCCTCTAGCCCCGGGCCGAGCAGAACTCAATATTAAAAATGCCAATAGTACATAAATTTGAGCCATCCCAAAGACAGCAACAACCACGACTTCGTCAAACATACGACTATGTTACTATCCAAATTGCAGAAGGTATTATCAAAAGTGTGTCCGGTCATCCGTCTTTCGATACAACAAAACTTAAGTGAAAAGCTATTTGGCAACTGATTTCAAACAATTCTACGCCTCTCAGTACTTTCAGCAGTTTGATAAATTTCATTTGGATACATTCGTATTTGTTCAGTGACGTGTCAGCATTTCATTCAATGCGTTGAAGTTTAATAATCATGTGCTATTTTGTTTTATAAATAGCTGCATCTACGCATTATTATCACACGGCAACTGGAAGGGTTTCATTTGAACAAACCGACAGTGTAAAGAGGAATTTCCAGTTAGACGAAATTGCTGCATTTCGTGAAAAGGTAAAAGACTTTATTTTGTGTTAAAATAATGTGATGCTTTTACCTTATTAAATAGAAACAAATCTCTACACCTTTTTCTTTGTTAAATCTCTTACGCTAAAACACATGCATGTCGTGGCTGTACGCTCGGTGTGAGTATAGTTAATAAATAAACATAGAATACGTAATTCAAAACATTCGGAACATTGTCTCAAACTGTATAAAATGACTTTGATATAAACTTAATTATTTACACATATTTCTACAAAAATAGTATCAAAGTAGTATTGTCAATTAAAGTTTCTTTCATCCGGCTCCCGAGGCTATTTGTGCGATTGTTTGGTTTAACATTACAATTGGACATTTTCTGAAATAAGCAAGAAGGTAAATACGAAAAACAATAAAAGTTATATTTACCTTTAATGTATTTCGTTAAATAGTGGTATGGCATATGTCGAGCTTAAATACACCTGGTAATTAAGCTAATGGTATTTACAATTGCTAACTATTAGTAATGCATTTAACCAATGGATTTTGTAACAATTTAATATAAAATGCATCTTGTCTGAAATGAATTTATATCTGAGATCAGATCTATTAGCATACATGTTCTGTAAGTACACATTTCTAATATAATGGACATGACAAATGTACGTGCTCCTTATTTTCACTTTTACCATGAAAGCAATTTCTGTCAGTAACCTTTACATTTAACCCCTCTTATCGACCGGTCTCAATTGGAATAGGTGCGACAACAACGGCATTTGGAATAAGCATTAAACGTTTGCGTGAACGTGGACGAAATGTTAAATGTTAAATTTAGAGAACATTAATACAAAAATCATTGAGGAAAGCACCAACACTATCAGAAAGTACATCTATTACTAAGCTACAACCATACTGAACCCATACAAAATATCTAACGGTTTATCTTAACCAATGAAATAGTTGAAATAATACATGATGGGAAATGCGATTAAGTTATTTATTTATTTGTAAATAAATTCAGCTTACTACACTAAAGTAAGTATAAAATCGAACAGAAAATGTACCATTCACAGAACATAGTCAATCAAAATGCGCATTCAAAACAAACAACGATTATAAGGGAAAATAGAAGAAAATCATGCGAAAAAGCAATTATAAAACGCTCGACAATTCCATTTTGCATCAATGGGATTAAAAAAATCTAATACAGATGCCTGATGTGAATATTATTGATTTGTAATTAGTTTTATCATAAATTGAATACAGCTAATTTGTAGCATGGTCACTGAAAATTCCCTTTGTAATAGCACAGGTATAAATCGTTTAATTGAAAATAACACCTGTCAGAATAAATGGTATACTACAACTACCAGTTATTGACAGTTAGAGTATGGCAGGGAGCTGAAATGGACATGTTACAAAACAAATAGAGTATGGTTTCATCTCGTTGTTTAAATTAACCAACTCAATGAGACCATACTCTGTCTATTACTTGAATACTTTGTTGTTGTGGGAAAAGGCAAAACAATATAATTTAAATATTCCTTTGAAAATTAGATAAAAATCCTACTAAGATAGTCACTGCTAGTTAGAGCATATAATAGAAACCGCGCATATTTGTTAACCTTTAGTGTCCATTTCCTTCGTTTCTGTAACTACCTTCTAAATATGTTAATGCTAAAAGGAACCCATTTAGTGTTGCCTTAGAAGGTTGGCTACATCTGTTTATTTAATTAAAAAAGCAACAGGCATTTGTCAACTTAACATGTTGTATGAGTCATCACAGGTGTATGGAACTCGTCAAGGAACATACGTGGCCTGGATAGTAAAGACGCTGCGTCTAAAACTGTCTTGCCTCTCACTGCTGTGGGTTCGAATCCCGCTTGGAGCTTGACTTCTCAAGTGAGAAATAGTCGATTCTTATGGATGATACGGAATGCATACAGTACTGGTTCTACCCAGAAAACATGGGGTAGCCTAGTCCGCCTCTACCAGCAAAATATCGTTGTATGTGACCTAACATGATGTAATTAAGAATAGTATTAATCAAATTGTTTTTGCATATTATTGACTGTTGATTATATTGCACCCATTACGTAGTCCGAGTATTAACTTTCATACCTATCCAACCCCTTCTCCAAGAAACGAAAACGGGGTTGGCTGGGGTATGAATAAAACCTTAGTTTCGGCTTGATAACGTCGCATATTGAAAAAAAAAAAAAAGGTAATTTTAAACAGGTTATCACATTTTTTCAGTATAACATTTTTTTAAACATGTTTTATTGTCAAACTATCCGTTAAAAAATCTTGGTAATATAAGCTTTCTCATTACATCGCTTAATAGAATTAAGGAAGGACCACGTAATGCATATACTATAGACTCCTCAAAATACTGTATGGACCATGTTTAAATATTGGTCATTTTGTAAAGCTCTGTAATTGAACAGTTTATTGTCAGGCTTTTTGGAATCTTTAAGTTTATTTAAGAAATAGAACATCATTTACGGTGAATTATCGTGTAATATATCATGGTTTGGAGTTCGATTGTAAACAATAATTTCACTTCGGGCTCGTGAAATTATTGTTTACAACTGAACGACAAACCGTGATATA
>JAWPHD010026658.1:0-12043 GCA_037043455.1 Cyrtodaria siliqua | reverse complement strand
GCTACCACCTTGGAACGGTCAGTGGCAAAGTAGGCCACTGGGGGTTTAAACCGGTTCTAGGGTGCACCAAACCTCACACTTACCCTTCTGTCATCCCACTAAAACAGGACAGTGTAAATAAAGAAATCCCCGCCATGTAACTTTGACTTACTGACTCAAAAAGCACACATATAAAATTATTTCACGACACTGGGTCTTGTATTTCCATAAGTATCACATTGATCTACTAACGCCCAAAAGCAATACGGTTCCTCCTCTCACCAAGAGTAATTTTTTATAAGGGTGGGTGCTCTACTTTTCAAGTTCTTTTGTGCAATGAATAAATGCCAGGCAGACAAACTCATGATCATATCCAAATTCTACTATGGCTTTTTACGTGAAATTCTTTTCTCATCAAACATCTAAAAATCCCCACAAGAAGCCACACAACCTTTTTCAAATGCTTTTAATGCTACAACAACCACTCTAATCCTAGACCCTAGTCCCTCAACATAGGATTTGTGTGTACATACGAACAGACGGATGGACAGAGATGCATGATGGAGAAAATTGCCATGACATACATTTGCCAATAAAATAAATTGTATGCATGCAAACTGTTTGTTTGAAAATGTCTGTAGACAAAAATCCTTGATCCTTGATATAGATCTGAATCGGGCTTATTTGGAAAATGGAACACAGAAATCTAACTTCATTTATAAAATACTCTCAAGAGAGAATTATGGACTGTGGTTAGATCATCTTGAGCCAGACAGTGTAAATCAAGCTAGATCTATATTGTTCAATGAATAAAGAAGAGGATAATTAACTGTTGCAGGAAAGACAGATCAAAGCTAACGAAGAACTGTGAATATCTCTTCAATTTACAAAGGAAAGGTTAATGCAGTCGGATGATAAATAATCAAATAAACATACATTTTTATTATATATATAAATGTCATGTTACATTATCGATTGCAAGAATCAAGAAAGTATTTCCGATTGTTCAATCTGCTGCATAATGAACTTGTTTAAGACTATATTCTGAATTTGAAAGTGAATGAGAAAAAAACAGAGCTAGAGTGAACAGTCAAATTTATATATAGAGTTAACAATTGAAGGGGCGTAACTCTGCTAGATTAAGTTTGATAAAACTGAGTCTTTATGGGGATACACCTTATGGCTGTCTGACGGAGATCCTAGAAAAAATACAGAAGCAATATCAAAATATAGAATTGTTCAGCATTTAAACGAACGTACCGTTGTCATTTTCCTTTTTTAATCAGCTGGGTAGGGATGGGTATTATTAGAAATTTTGTATCGCGATATATTGTGATATGGGTACATTGTATCGCGATACGTATTATGATATATTATTTAAACAGTAAGTGTGTAGATCTTTTATGGCAAAGGTATTAGGAAGCTAAACACTAGAACATGGGTTAACTGACTGAACTAACTTGTCAACACTCCAAAGCAGTAACAGTGTTAAAGTTACATGTATTTCAGCAAGTGTAATCAGAGGGCACAATCCTTCATAAATTATGTAGCAGTTTTGTTTTTAAAGTGTTAAAGCTTATGAAAAGGGGCAAACATCTGCATTCGATAAGGAAGAACTGTATAAAGTTCCATGATCATAGGTCACAATTTTGTCAAGTTATGAGCTAGGTTAGGTTGCAGGTTGAAGTTTTATGAAAGGAGCATAACAATGCCAAAATGAAAGTCACAGTTATTGGACATGTGTAACAACTTTCCTTGGGTAAAGATGAATATGTGTGTGAAGTTTCATGAACATAGGTCAAATACTTTTTAAAGTTATGGCCAGTTATGAGCTTGGTTAGGCTGCAGGTTAAAGTTTTATGAAAAGGGGCATAACTCTTCTGAAAGGAAAGTCAGAGCTTTTGGTCATGAGGAACAATATTCTGTGTGGCAAGATGAACATGTGTGTGAAATTTCATGAGCATAGGTAAAATACTTTTCAAGTTATGGCCAAGGTTAGATTGCAGGTTAAAGTGTGACGGACGACGATGGACAACGACAGACGATGGACAAAGTGATCCCTAAGTGTCTGCCATGCTACGCAGGTGACACAATAAAAGAGACATATCTTACAATAATTCAACGGTCAGTAATCAACCATATATGGTCTGATCTAACTTCTTTTTGAACTGACAGTGTTCCTTTGGGAATAGGGGCAGGGCATGTTGTTTCATTTTTCACCACTTCAGTCAGTTGCCAAAGTACCAGTATAGTCATTTAAAAAGCTAATTATCTTTCACAGTCACATGCTTTTCTTGATTTTTTAAGAAATACTTTTGATTATACCAATCATACGCTAGTTTATTAATATTTTATGAGTTAACTGATTTTATTTGGTTTACTAGTAAAGGCCAGGCCTTTTTTTTTATGTTTAGCGTCCGCGTGCGCCTAGGTTTCACGTCATCAACCAAAAAAACAAACAGTTTCAATGTCAGAATATTTTATGAAAAAATGCCATAAATTTTATGCTCGCAGTGTCGATGACGACAACAAATCTGCAACAATAACACCGTAAATATTCGTTTCTACATGTTCAATCGATCAGGAACTTGCACAATAACACTAAGAACATCATGCAAGCATTCACTGATGCAGACACACACATTCTAAAATGAGGTAAATGAGGAACAGTATTTATGGCGAGCAAAATAATTGCTGTTCACGTTAAAGAGAACGACAAAATCATTTTAGATTGGTATGCAATACAAACTGATTCGCAACAAATGTTCTCTTCACTGTTTGAAAATATCATAGTGGCAAGTGAAAACTCCACACCTGGGGCTAGGTTTAACATCCCATTGATTTGAAATCCATAACTTGTTCAAAATGCTAAATTATCACAAGTGACAGTATTGAAATGGGGTGGGGCTTGCTAGTGAAGGACACTCTTGAGTATTTTAACTCGAGCCGAGTTTCTTTTAAATTGAAGCCAACACAAGATATTTCTAGTAATAACAAGAGGTCAATGACCTTGAAGCTCTACTGATTGATTTTGATTTCAGGAAGTAGTCGCTACAGACTTGTTTTTTGAAAAATTGTTTTTAGCCGTGGCGGCCATCTTGAATTTCCGGCCGACCTGAAATTTTGCTAGGATCAATTAGACATCAAGAGCAACATTCCTGTGAAGTTTCATGAAAATCCGTCAAGTAGTTTCAAAGGAATAGTCGCTACAAGTTTTCATTATATAACTCTATGTAAACAAAGATGGCCACTGACAGCCATGTTTAACGTCGAATCAAAATAATGTTTGACTCTGATAACCATCATGTCATGCTGATCATTTTACGAAAAGTCCCATATCAATATCACTTATAGTTTTCAAGACGTAGTCGCTACAAGCTTCTTTTTTAAAAAATCTAATTTTAGCTGTGGTGGCCATCTTGAATTTCTGGCCGATCTGAAATTTTGCTAGGATCAATTAAACATTAAGAGCAACATTCCTGTAAAGTTTCATGAAAATCTGTCAAGTAGTTTCAAAGGAGTAGTCGCTACAAGTTTTTACTATATAACTGTATGTAAACAAAGATGGCCTCTGGCAGCCATGTTTAACGTTGAATCAAAACGATTTTTGACAAGGACCAACATCATGTCATGCTGATCATTTTAGAAAAAGTCCCATATCAATATCACTTATAGTTTTCAAGAAGTAGTCGCTACAAACTTGTATTTTGAAAATCTATTTTTAGCCGTGGCGGCCATCTTGAATTTCCGGCCGACCTGAAATTTTGCTAGGATCAATTAGACATGAAAAGCAACATTCCTGTGAAGTTTCATGAAAATCCGTCAAGTAGTTTCAGAGGAGTAGTTGCTACAAGTTTTCATTATATAACTCTATGTAAACAAAGATGGCCGCTGGCAGCCATGTTTAACGTCGAATCAAAACGATTTTCGACAAGGACCAACATTATGTCATGCTGATCATTTTAGAAAAAGTCCCATATCAATATCACTTATAGTTTTCATGAAGAAGTCGCTACAAACTTGTTTTTTAAAAACCTATTTTTAGATCTGGCGGCCATCTTGGATTTCACATCAACATGAATTTTTGCTAGGATCAACTAGACTTCATGGGCAACATTTCTGTAAAGTTTCATGAAAATCCATTCAGTAGTTTCAGAGAAGAAGTCGCTACAAAAAAAAGTTTACGGACAGACGGACAGACGAACGACGGACGCCGCACCACGGCATAAGCTCTGCTGATCTCTGATCAGTAGAGCTAAAAATGCATTCACAGATCTTATTGCTGCTCAAAAGAAGGTTGAGACACTTAAATATCCATCTTCATTGGGCAAGATGATGCCACTGTTACTCGTGGTGACCGGTCTGGTGTCTAAAAAACGATATTATTGCGTTGCTAAAAGAAAACAGTATGGGTTTTACAACTGGAGAGGACACCATCGGTACGGGTTTTACAACTGGTCAGGACACCATTGGTATGGGTTTTACAACTGGTCAGGACACCATTGGTATGGGTTTTACAACTGGTGAGGACACCATTGGTATGGGTTTTACAACTGGTCAGGACACCACTGGTATGGGTTTTACAACTGGTGAGGACACCATTGGTATGGGTTTTACAACTGGTGAGGACACCATTCGTATGGTCAGGACACCATTGGTATGGGTTTTACAACTGGTCAGGACACCATTGGTATGGGTTTTACAACTGGTCAGAACACCATTGGTATGGGTTTTACAACTGGTCAGGACACCATTGGTATGGGTTTACAACTGGTCATGACACCATTGGTATGGGTTTTACAACTGGTCAGGACACCATTGGTATGGGTTTTACAACTGGTGAGGACACCATTGGTATGGGTTTTACAACTGGTCAGGACACCATTCGTATGGTCAGGACACCATTGGTATGGGTTTTACAACTGGTCAGGACACCATTGGTATGGGTTTTACAACTGGTGAGGACACCATTGGTATGGGTTTTACAACTGGTGAGAACGACATTGGTATGGGTTTTACAACTGGTCAGGACACCATTGGTATGGGTTTTACAACTGGTGAGGACACCATTGGTATGGGTTTTACAACTGGTCAGGATACCATTGGTATGGGTTTTACAACTGGTGAGGACACCATTGGTATGGGTTTTACAACTGGTCAGGACACCATTGGTATGGGTTTTACAACTGGTGAGAACACCATTGGTATGGGTTTTACAACTGGTCAGGACACCATTGGTATGGGTATTGGTATGGGTTTTACAACTGGTCAGGACACCATTGGTATGGGTTTTACAACTGGTGAGGACACCATTGGTATGGGTTTTACAACTGGTCAGGACACCATTGGTATGGGTTTTACAACTGGTCAGGACACCATTGGTATGGGTTTTACAACTGGTGAGAACGACATTGGTATGGGTTTTACAACTGGTCAGGACACCATTGGTATGGGTTTTACAACTGGTCAGGATACCATTGGTATGGTCAGGACACCACTGGTATGGGTTTTACAACTGGTCAGGATACCATTGGTATGGGTTTTACAACTGGTGAGACGACATTGGTATGGGTTTTACAACTGGTGAGAACGACATTGGTATGGGTTTTACAACTGGTCAGGACACCATTGGTATGGGTTTTACAACTGGTCAGGACACCACTGGTATGGGTTTTACAACTGGTCAGGACACCATTGGTATGGGTTTTACAACTGGTCAGGACACCATTCGTATGGTCAGGACACCATTGGTATGGGTTTTACAACTGGTGAGGACACCATTGGTATGGGTTTTACAACTGGTCAGGACACCACTGGTATGGGTTTTACAACTGGTCAGGACACCATTGGTATGGGTTTTACAACTGGTCAGGACACCATTGGTATGGGTTTTACAACTGGTGAGGACACCATTGGTATGGGTTTTACAACTGGTCAGGACACCATTGGGATGGGTTTTACAACTGGTCAGGACACCATTGGTATTGGTTTTACAACTGGTGAGGACACCATTGGTATGGGTTTTACAACTGGTGAGAACGACATTGGTATGGGTTTTACAACTGGTCAGGACACCATTGGTATGGGTTTTACAACTGGTCAGGACACCATTGGTATGGGTATTGGTATGGGTTTTACAACTGGTCAGGACACCACTGGTATGGGTTTTACAACTGGTCAGGACACCATTGGTATGGGTTTTACAACTGGTCAGGATACCATTGGTATGGGTTCTACAACTGGTGAGGACACCATTGGTATGGGTTTTACAACTGGTCAGGACACCATTGGTATGGGTATTGGTATGGGTTTTACAACTGGTCAGGACACCACTGGTATGGGTTTTACAACTGGTCAGGACACCATTGGTATGGGTTTTACAACTGGTCAGGACAATATTGGTATGGGTTTTAAAACTGGTGAGAACACCATTGGTATGGGTTTTACAACTGGTGAGGACACCATTCGTATGGTCAGGACACCATTGGTATGGGTTTTACAACTGGTCAGGACACCATTGGTATGGGTTTTACAACTGGTGAGGACACCATTCATATGGTCAGGACACCACTGGTATGGGTTTTACAACTGGTCAGGACACCATTGGTATGGGTTTTACAACTGGTGAGAACACCATTGGTATGGGTTTTACAACTGGTCAGGACACCATTGGTATGGGTTTTACAACTGGTGAGGACACCATTGGTATGGGTTTTACAACTGATGAGGACACCACTGGTATGGGTTTTACAACTGGTCAGGACACCATTGGTATGGGTTTACAACTGGTCAGGACACCATTGGTATGGGTTTTACAACTGGTCAGGACACCATTGGTATGGGTTTTACAACTGGTGAGGACACCATTGGTATGGGTTTTACAACTGGTCAGGACACCATTGGTATGGGTATTGGTATGGGTTTTACAACTGGTGAGGACACCATTGGTATGGGTTTTACAACTGGTCAGGATACCATTGGTATTGGTTTTACAACTGGTCAGGACACCATTGGTATGGGTTTTACAACTGGTCAGGACACCATTGGTATGGGTTTTACAACTAGTCAGGACACCATTATTAATGAGATTACTTTTTTTTTTCATTTTTCGTCATTTGAGCACCATTTCTGAACGATCTGTCTCTATTCCCTTTCTGTTTAACAGATTCTACACCATTAAACCTTTGAACAGGACTATAATGATCCATCTAAGTATAAACACAAGGTTCAGGCAATTGACAAGGATCCTCCTCTTGTAGATACTGTCATGGTACAGGCAAATATTACCTGTGCAGCACCAGTTGCCTCCCACTATTACAGCAACAGAACTGGGTTTCTCCCAATGTGCTACAACTGTGGATCTGATGACATTGCTGAGATTCCAATAGAGCTTAAGTCTATGTTTTCAGACTGTCCATCCAGCTTGCAACAAATGTCCTTTGAAGTCAGTGAAGGAAAGAACATGAGGCACAAAAAAGCAATGAAAGTGAAATGTTTATTTTCACAATTAATTGAGCAGAGAGATTTGTGAGCTACTGACTCACTGGCTTATTACATACTCTATAAACAGGCAGTGTTTAAGTTTAATTGATCTGTGAAAATTGTAGTTTGTTTGACAATTTATAAGTGTCCGAACAAAAACGTTTTCACTGGCTTTATAATATTAGATACCCTATATACATAGTGTTTAAAGTTTAAATATGCTAGTTGATCCTGATTCATGTTACGTTTGACCATGTATAAGTAAACATAGAGGTTTTGGCTGGTTTATTAGATACCGTATAGACATGCAGATACCTTAGTTGGTCTATGAGGATTCAGTTGTTTTATAGACCCTAGTTTGTTTGTGGTTTATGTTAAGGCGATATTCTACAATTAGCCATAATGGGCTGACGGAAGTTCCTTCCACCCCCATACAGTTATTCTGGAACTGCCCTAAATGTAAGATTTAAATGAAACAAAATGAATTTGTATTATTTAGACAATTCCACTCATACTTGTTCCTTTCTATTAGACCTGTACAACTAACTACGGTAACGATTACGGTAAGGATTACGATAAAAATACCGACTAAAACAGAGTGGTTTTCTCAATAGGCATTACGCATTAATGCTCGACAAAGCGTTTGCGCATCACTATATATAGGCCAGTGAAATGTATTATTCACACTACATGAATTTGTAGGGAAAAGTGGGTGGTCTGCCACGTCTGCAAAAAAACAAGTGATATGTAGCCTAAAATGTGCGGAAAATAACGCACACCACCATTCAACCAATTAGCCAAGCATCATTATTTTAGAATTTATTAAACTAGTTAACATACATGATATGATGAGATGGTTTATCATAAAAACGATCAGTTATTCGCCATGCTTCCTTTTCTAAGCCTCTCCGTGGACGAATAGTTAACGACGTTGCGTTGTAAACCTTCGCCTCTCATAGCTGGACTTATAAGTGAGAAAGTGTCGATTCTTACGGATGGCGGGAGGTGTACAGTACTGGTTCTACCCAGGATAGGAGAGTCCGTGGCCGAGTGGTTAGAATCTTTGACTTGAAATCACCTGCCCCTCACCGCTGTGGGTTCGATCCCTCATGGGCCTAGAAATCTTTATGTGAGGAAGCTGTCCAGCTGGCTTGCGGAACGTCGGTGGCTTGACCCAGGTGCCTGCCCGTGCACGAAAATTTCCGGGTGGGGCACCTGGGAACTTCCTCCACCAATGTAAGTCGACATCTGACCTTAGCTGTTGGTGCGACTATAAAATCCAATTCAATTCTACCCAGGATAAGTGGGTTGTCTGCCTCCACCACATACAGTCGACCGTCATGCATAACTTTACATGTGTTGAAAATGACGTAAAACACCATACAAAGAAACACATTATCTAAGCCTCACCTAATAAAGTTGATATTCGCTTCATGCCATCTTTGCAAATTGGTTTAATTAATTTAATATGTTTTGCATTTTCTTGATACTTTCCTTTGAAACAATATAGCGCTTTATCTCGAATATTATTCATTTTTCAAGTACTTGTGACTATTTACGCTCGGCTGCGCACGCATAGAAAGTGGCTTCTTAGAAAGTAGCATGCAATCACGATAATTTGTCACATGACCATACCTAAAATATCAAAATGGCGAACAGAACTTCAACACCGTGACACCACCAACTATAGGTGCTGATTGACATGTAAACACTCGATAGAAACACGGGTTATTTTCAACATTTTGATATATTTTAGGTTTAATAACAATATAATTTGGGGTAGGTTCAAGAGCTGTGTGAGGCCCGCGGTTGTTTCAAGTCCCAAACACCAGATTTTGATCTCGCACAATTTAAACCCGCTGGAAATGTTATATAAACGTTTTATGTATCATGAAACACATGTTGTCGAGAAATTGCACAAAATACAAACAAATTCTCACAACTTACATTTTATGTCTTTCTCTCAACATCAAACGAGAAAAATATACAGCTTCCTCCTTTTTAAATGTGTTGTTGGAACATTACGTCGCTTAAAATAACGCATTTTATTCCGTTGTTGTTTTGCATCTGACGTTTAAAATGGCATCTCAACGGTTAACGTGTTTTCTGGCGTTTACAATTACCTCTTAACGGTTGACGTACACGACGTCAGAGGGTTATATAGGTTTTTTCAGACCACCCAAATAACCAATCAACATTGAGTATTTTAATAAGCCATGTTAGATTTTCATATAAAGTTCATTCAGAAAAATATTAGTGCTATCAATAAATTTTGCATTTCCATCGTTTTTCATCGTTTGCCAAGAGTCTTGCAATTTGCTGAGACGTTGACAGAGGTTAAGTGTATGCAAGGAACGACAACTCTGTGTAGGGATTGGTGAACGAACTGTACGCACTTTATGCAGACACTGCGCTTGCATCCGGTATGTCTTAACAGAAAATGGATATTCCACTGCATGAAAAGACACTGACAGTAGTAGTTTCTCTTTTAGTTTTTGTTATCATTAGAATTTTTGCTGATACTATTATAGTGACGGGAAAATAATGTAAATACAAGAATTAATTCACATTTTTTTCGCTGTTTATTCCTTTTTTCCGGTATTAAATGGAAAAATCCACAAAGCGCGTTTTTTTCCCCGGCGTTTATGCGGTTTTAAATGCCGGTAATCAATGGCAAATTTACCATAAAGCACTAGTTAACGCGATTCATGGATTATGCCATTTACTACCGACGTTTAAAACCGCATAAACGCCGAATAAAGTGCAAAACAATTCTGTAATAAATGAGCACTCTTGTATAACATATTTTGTAACCTAAACAACTAACCTTCAATAGTGGTGGCCTCATCCATTTCGATGTTAGGGTTAACTGAAAAATTTGATTGTCCCAAGTGTGCATTCACAATATGAAAACTCTAAATTGTATTTGTGTTTTATGCATCATGTCTGATTCGCTCGAATCGCTGACATATAAGTATCGCATTAACTATGGTACATGTAATTACTAGTAAGTATATCTGTAGTGTTAAACTCATTACTAAGGAAACGTATATCGGCCTTATGGTTTATGATGACTTAATTAAGACGTCTTCGCCTAAAAGTATTTCAGAAGACACCTTTATCTGATCGCAAATTGCATCTCTTTGACAAAATTACGATATCATAACCGCATTCCAAAATAAATAATGTGAATATGTATTTAAAATAAAGTTTATATGCTTTTTAATTTACAATTAATTAACTTTGTTATTTTTTAATTTCTTAGTTAATCGATTTATTTTGGATATTTTAAAAAAAAAGTCTATTTTTAATTTACAGTATTTGACTATAGCGGGGCATAGGTGTCGCATGGACACATTGTTCTAGGTTATTAATTATTTGATGTCCTATTTAATTTGCATGTCATTAACAGAGAAGTCATTGAAATGCATTTTTTGTTTTTTCCTTTTTCTTTTTTTCTTTTTTTTTATTGTTTTAATGGTATGATTGTTTAATGGTATGATTGTTATATGACTGTTTAATGGTATGACTTATTATTGATGTGATTGTTTAATGGTATGATTGTTTAATGGTATGGTTGTTTAATGGTATGATTGTTTAATGGCATGATTGTTTAATAGTATTATTGTTCAATGGTATGATTGTTCAATGGTATGATTGTTTAATAGTATGATTGTTTAATGGTGTGATTGTTTAATGGTGTGATTGTTTACAGCGTTAATTAATGGTATGATTGTTTAATGGTATGGTTGTTTAATGGTGTGATTGTTTAATAGTATTATTGTTTAATGGTGTGATTGTTTAATGGTGTGATTGTTTAGTGTTAATTAATGGTATGATTGTTTAATGGTATGGTTGTTTAATGGTATGATTGTTTAATAGTATTATTGTTCAATGGTGTGATTGTTAAATGGTATGATTGTTTAATAGTATGATTGTTTAATGGTATGATTGAATAATAGTATGATTGTTTAATAGTATGATTGTTTAATGGTATGATTGTTTAATAGTATTATTGTTCAATGGTGTGATTGTTTAATGGTATGATTGTTTAATAGTATGATTGTTTAATAGTATGATTGAATAATAGTATGATTGTTTAATAGTATGATTGTTTAATGGTATGATTGTTTAATAGTATGATTGTTTAATGGTATGATTGAATAATAGTATGATTGTTTAATAGTATGATTGTTTAATGGTATGATTGTTTAATAGTATTATTGTTCAATCGTGTGATTGTTTAATGGTATGATTGTTTAATAGTATGATTGTTTAATAGTATGATTGAATAATAGTATGATTGTTTAATAGTATGATTGTTTAATGGTATGATTGTTTAATAGTATTATTGTTCAATGGTGTGATTGTTTAATAGTACGATTGTTTAATAGTATGCTTGTTTAATGATATGTTTGCTTACAGTGTTAGTTAATGGTATGATTGTTTAATGGTATGATTGTTTAATGATTTAATTGTTTAATGGTATAGTTGGCTAATAGTATACTTGTTTAATGATATGGTTGTTTTAATGGTGTGTATTTTTGGAAAAATGCAGATAGTGTTTATCAATAGTTTTCTA
>JAWPHD010026657.1:0-12045 GCA_037043455.1 Cyrtodaria siliqua | reverse complement strand
ACATTAAACCTCTAGCTCATGTAATTTCAGAGAAGATGCTTGTTATACCATATAATAGACATATACTTGATACTTATTATACCATCCCAGACAAGCTATCCTTGTTATACCATATAATAGACAAGCCATGGTTGTTATACCACATAATAGACAAGCCAGGCTTGTAAAACGATATAAAAGACAAGCCATTATTGTTATACCATATAACAGACAAGCCATGCTTGTTATACCATATAATAGGCAAGCGATGCGTGTTATACCATATAATAGACAAGCCATAAGTGTTACACCATATAATAGACATATGCTTGTTATACCATATAATAGACAAGCCATGTTCGTTTTACCATATAAAGGAGTCATGCTTGTTATACCATAAAATAGACAAGTCATGCTTGTTATACCATATAACAGACAAGCCATGCTTGTTATACCATATAATAGAGAAGCGATGCATTTTATACAATAAAACAGATAAGTCATGCTCGCTATACCATAGAATAGACAAGCCATGCTTGTTATACCATATAATAGACAAGTCATGCTTGTTATACCATATAATAGACAAGTCATGCTTGTTATACCATACAATAGACAAGGCATGCTTGTTATACCATATAACAGACAAGCCATGCTTGTTATACCATATAATAGAGAAGCGATGCATTTTATACAATAAAACAGATAAGTCATGCTCGTTATACCATAGAATAGACAAGCCATGCTTGTTATACCATATAATAGACAAGTCATGCTTGTTATACCATACAATAGACAAGCCATGCTTGTTATACCATATAATAGACAAGCCATGCTTGTTATACCATATAATAGACAAGTCATGCTTGTTATATCATATAATAGACAAGCCATGCTTGTTATACAATATAATAGACAAGTCATGATAGACATGAGCTTGTTATAGCATATATTACAGTATGATTGTGTGCACACGATTTTTCAATTTAAAATGTGTACGCGGGTATTTGGTTCTCAATACTTAATGACGATTTTTTAATGCGTTTTTGTACGCCAAGTCATGCTTCTTATACCATATAACAGACAAGCCATGCTTGTTAAAGCATATCATAGAGAAGCCATGCTTTTTATACCATATAATAGACATGTCCTTGTTATACCATATATTAGACAAGCCATGATCTAATGATTGTTATACCATATAATAGACTAGCCATGCTTGTTATACCATATAATAGACAAATCGTGCTTGTTATACATATAATATACAAGCCATGCTTGTTATACAATATAATAGACAAGCCATGCTTGTTATACCATATAATAGACAAACCATGCTCCTTATACCACATGTGCTTGTTATACCATATAATATAAGCCATGGTTGTTATTCCGTATAATAGACAAGCCATGCTTGTAACACAATCAAATAGATAAGTCATGCTTGTTATACCATATAATAGACAAGTCATTCTTGTTATACATTATAATATACAAGCCATGCTTGTTATACAATATACTACACAGGTCGTGCTTGTTATACCATATAATAGACAAGTCATGCTTGTTTTACCATATAATAGACAAGTCATGCTTGTTATACCATATAATAGACACGCCATGCTTGTCATATTATATAATATACAATAAATACTGATAAAGGTGATCCTTTGAGAGCAACAGACACAATTAAGAGAATAAAGCAGCAGACTCGGTTTTATTGAGTCTGTTCATGAGAAGTAATGAAAGAAGCAACACTTCTCACGCCCCCTAGCACCGGCTTAAGCGGTATTCTACTTTAAAGCCACCTATATTGGGCTCGTTGGTCCCAAAGGACCAGTAAAAAATAACACTACTGATTCGTAGCACGGGGAGACTTTTTACAGCCGCCACACTGCCATAAAGGAACGCTAGGGTGCATGTTAATAAATATGATTGTTATACCATAAACAGACAAACCATGCTTGTTATACCATATAATCGACAAGCCATGTTTGTTACACCATATAACAGACAAGCCATGCTTGTTATACCATAAAAAGGACAAGCCATGAATGTACACAATATAACAGACAATCCATGTTTGTTACACCATATAATAGACAAGCCTTGCTTGTTATACCATATAACAGACAATCCATGCTTGGTATACCATATAATAGACAGCCATGACTGTTATACCATATAATAGATAAGCTTGTTTGTTATAACATAAAATACACAAGCCATGATTGTTATACCATATAATATACATATGATTGTTATACCATATAGCAGACAAGCTATGTTTGTTTTACCATATAACGGACAAGCCATGCTTGTTATACCATATAATAGACAAGCCATGCTCCTTATACCATATAATAGACATGTGCTTGTTATACCATAAAAAATCAAGCCATGCTTGTTATACCATATAATAGACAAGCCATGCTCCTTATACCATATAATAGACATGTGCTTGTTATACCATATAATATAAGCCATGATTGTCATTCCATATAATAGACAAGTCATGCTTGTAACAAAATAAAATAGATAAGTCATGCTTGTTATACCATATAATAGACAAGTCATTCTTGTTATACATTATAATATACAACCCATGCTTGTTAAACAATATACTACACAGGTCATGCTTGTTATACAATATAATAGACAAGTCATGCTGTTATACCATATAATAGACAATACATGCTTGTTATACCATATAATAGACAAGCCATGCTGTTATACCATATAATGGACAAGTCATGCTTGTTATACCATATAATATACAAGTCATGCTTGTTATACCACATAATAGACAATACATGCTTGTTATACCATATAATACACAAGTATTGGTTGTTATACAATTTAATAGACAAGTCATGCTTGTTTTATCATATAATAGACAAGCCATGCTTGTTATACCATATTATAGACAAGTCATGCTTGTTATACCATATAATAGACAAGCCCTGCTTGTTATACCATAGACAGACAAACCATGCTTGTTATACCATATAACAGACAAGCCATGTTTGTTACAACATATAACAGACAAGCCATGCTTGTTATACCATATAATAGACAAGCCCTGCTTGTTATACCATATAATAGACAGCCATGATTGTTATACCATATAATAGATAAGACTTGTTTGTTATACCATATAATAGACAAGCCATGGTTGTTATACCATATAATATACATATGATTGTTATACCATATAGCAGACAAGCTATGTTTGTTTTCCATATAACAGACAAGCAATGCGTGTTATACCATATAATAGACAAGCTATGCCTGTTATACCATATAACAAACAAGTCATGTTTGTTACACCATATAACAGACAAGCCATGCTTGTTATACCATATAATAGACAAGCCGTGCTTGTTATACCATATAATAAACAAACCATGCTCATTATACCACATGTGCTTGTTATACCATATAATATAAGCCATGATTATTATTCCATATAATAGACAAGCCATGCTTGTAACACAATCAAATAGATAAGTCATGCTTGTTATACCATATAATAGACAAGTCATTCTTGTTATACATTATAATATACAAGCCATGCTTGTTATACAATATACTACACAGGTCATGCTTGTTATACCATATAATAGACAAGTCATGCTTGTTTTACCATATAACAGACAAGCCATGTTTGTTATATCATACTACAGACAAGCCATGTTTGTTATATCATACTACAGACAAGCCTTGCTTGTTATACCTTATAACAGACAAGGCATGCTTGTTATACCATGTAATAGAGAAGGCAGGCTTGTTATACCATGTAATAAACAAAACAAGTCATGCTTGTTATACCATATAATAGACAAGTCATGCTTGTTATACCATATAATAGACAATTCAGATTGTTATACCATATAACAGACATGTCATGCTTGTTATATCATATAATAGACAAGACATGCCTGTTATACCATATAACAGACAAGTCTTGCTCGTTATACCATATAATAGATAAGCCATTCTTGTTATACCATATAATAAACAAGTCATGCTTGTTATACCATATAACAGACAAACCATGCTTGTTATACCATATAACAGACAAGCCTGTTATACCATAAACAATCAAGCCATGCTTGTTATACCATATAATAGACAAGTCATGCTTGTTATACCATATAACAGACAAAACATGCTTGTTATACCATATAACAGACAAGCCTGTTATACCATAAACAATCAAGCCATGCTTGTTATACCATTTAACAGACAGGCCATGGTTGTTATACCATATAAAATACAGGCCATGCTTGTTATACCATATAATAGAAAAGTCATGCGTGTTACACCATATAACAGACAAGCCATGCTTGTTATACCATATAATAGACAAATTATTTCATAATCAATCAAGCCATGCTTGTTTATTCCACATAATATAAAGCTATGCTTGTTATACCATAAACCATCAAGCCATGCTTGTTATACCATATAACAGACAATCCATTCCTGTTATACCATATAAAAGACACGCCATGCTTCATAAACCATATAACAGACATGCCATGCTTGTTAAACAATATAATAGACAAGGCATGCTTGTTATACCATATAATAAACAAGCATGACTTTCCTATTATATGGTATAACAAGCATGGCTTGTCTATTATATGGTATAACAAGCATGCCTTGTTTATTATATGCTATAACAAGCATGCCTTGCTTATTATATGGTATAACAAGCATGCCTTGTCTATTATATGGTATAACAAGCATGACTTGCCTATTATATAGTATAAAAAGCATGGCTTGTCTATTATATGGTATAACGAGCATGCCTTGTTAATTATATGCTTTAACAAGCATGTCTTGTTATATCATATAATAAGCAATTCATGCTTGTTATACCATATAATAGACAAGGCATGCTTGTTATACCATATAATAAGCAAGGCATGCTTGTTATAGCATATAATAAACAAGGCATGCTTGTTATACCATATAATAGACAAGCCATGCTTGTTATACCATATAATAGGCAAGTCATGCTTGTTATAGCATATAATAAACAAGGCATGCTTGTTATACCATATAACAGACAATTCATGCTTGTTTTACCATATAATAGACAAGTCATGCTTGTTATACCATATAATAGACAATGCATGCTTGTTATAGCATATAATAAACAAGGCATGCTTGTTATACCATATAACAGACAATTCATGCTTGTTTTACCATATAATAGACAAGTCATGCTTGTTATACCATATAATAGACAATGCATGCTTGTTATAGCATATAATAAACAAGGCATGCTTGTTATACCATATAACAGACAAGCCATTCTTGTTATACCACATAACAGACACGGCATGCTTCATAACCCATATAACAGACAAGCCATGCTTGTTATACCATATAACAAACAAGGCATGCTTGTTATTCCATATAAAAGACACGTAATGCTTCGTATACAATATTTCAAACAAGCCATGCAGCTTATAGTACATCTATATGGCCTTATTTAAACATGCAGCACCAAGAAATGAAATTAACTTTAATGGGCCATTACATCTGTATATTACTGTTTTTGTCGGCTAATCAACACATTATAGGTTGTGTAGAACCTTTCGAGCGACAGGGGAAGCATATAAAGGAATCCGGTAACCTGCCATACTCTTACTAACGAATAGATTTCTATGGTTCTTTAATTTGTTTGGAGGATAGACTCCGATACACGAGACCGCCCGATTCGCGTCACCATCCGATGGACGAGGATAAGGGAAATGTTTTGCCGAAGAACACACCGACGAAACTCAGTGGCGCCGGTGAGCGGGGGCATTTACTTCTACATAATTATTACCATGTCTATATTGATGACTTTGTTTTTGGATATAAATTTCGGCCCAGTGGGCAGGTAGGTAGCTAAGTTTATCAGGGTACAGAGTCCAAGCATGTTGAAGAACTATAGGAATGTATTCGATAGTAAGAGCAGGGAAATGGTCTCTCTCTTTCTCTCTCTCTCTCTCCCTAGCCGATAAACATCGATTTAAATCGTTTTAAAGGGGTACATCATGTGTTTGGTGGGTATCTACGGGTAAGTCTTCTATTGAGAAATAACGATGTGTTCTATTCTATAGGGGCCTAAGCATAATGGATAAGCCTATTATGACCCTGGTGTATACGGAAATTCATGTTACACAGTAATGTGTGCTATCCTAGAATACGCACCTGATGCCAATGAAACATAAGGAGAATTCACATTGTGGATCTGACCAACACGGTAGTATTAAACAACAACAAAATTTGATGCTGATTGAAATGACATCTTTATTACAAATAGGAATATATTTAAAAAGTTACATTCCACGACAAAATGCCCGATGTACTCGCTTTAACATTTGTAGGTTATGTCAGCCCAAGCCTGTTAACATCTGACATATCTTGCACGGTTTATTAATCGCCAAATATATATATATATATACCTCAGTAAGTCTTAATAAATGGTTTAAACATTGTTTTATTTCAAAGATAACGCACTATACAAATGTTACAACAATAATAAATCGCCTAATATTTGGATAAATAAGTAGGGATATCGGTTTTCAGGTTAGGATCCGTAACTGTCTAAACAGGTTTAACAACCCAAAACGACACATTTAAAACCCCACCTGATTCTCATCTTGTTTAACCACTGCTCAAAGGGCATACAGTCATGTTGATAATAAATCAGACGGTATTTATGCTTCTATACATAAGGAGTAGAGGGCAGGTTTAGGAGCGGACGCCAGGTCACAACCTTCACTGAACCAGTCTAAAAACGGTTTCGTTATACTGTATTTACTTAAATTTAACATTAATTTGTGTTCCGAACGCCGGATTCTTCTCCACCCCTTTTACCCCACACCTTCCCAGATCGAAGATTCAGAATATTGATGTAATCGAGGTACTAGTCCGACCATAACACAAATGTTGGTTTGCTTACACTAAGGTCCATCCTTAATACATAGTGTGTTTACTGTATAAAGTCAATGCAGTTTAAATGATACATAGCGGACATTGTTGTATATAGGGTGTTTACTGTATAAAGTCAATGCAGTTTAAATGATACATAGCGGACATTGTTGTTAATAGGATGAGGAGCGATAATTGGACTCAATCTACCCCAAACACCACAACAATTCCTATCTTAAAGGGATACACGGCAGTCTTGAGTGTTTGTATTTTTAAATCATTATCATGAATTGAATCTTATAGTCGTACCAACAGCTAAGGTCATATGGTGACTTTCCAGCTTCCATTGTTAATAGAAGACCCCAGGTGCCCCTCCGGGCAATTTTCGTGCACGGGCGTACACCTTGGGAGGACCACCGACGTTCCGCAAGACAGCTGTATAGCTTCTCCACATAAAGATTTCTAGGCCCCTATGGGATCGAACCTACATCGTGAGGGGCAAGTGATTGCATATCAATCCACCCACACCCTTCAAAACAAAGCATATCTTAAAGGGATATACGCCAGTCTTGAGTGTTGTTTTCCCCCCAAAAGCACGGTGTGTAGTTTGTTTTTCTACATTACTTGCATTCGTTCAATCATTAATATCAATTATAAGAATAGTATAAATTTTCAAAGCATTATTATTTGCTTATTATTAATAGTTGATTATATTTCACCTATATAACCTATAAGACGAAACAATGAAAACTCATAATTTTATATAATTATAGGCAAGCAAGTTTAAAGTTAAAATGATACTGGATACATAAATCGAAACGGTAATTTCGATGTTTTATAAACACTTCAAGACAGCCGTGTGTCCCTTTAAATGACCGCTCCATGTACATATACGTATTTTATGTTCTACTTTCGTTTTCGAATAGAGAGTTTAAATGCACTTTAAACATGTATCAACGAATGTTTAAATTTTATTTTTTAGCAAGAAGTGAACTGTGCGAATAGTTCTTTACAGTTATATTGTTTATGAAGTTTATTTAGAAATTTATTCTACTTTCGTTTTCACACTTTCAGTTATTCATCTTGCAAATCATGAATAACAACTGCAGCACTTGTTCGAATGTGTATAAAGAAAAAATATCACGATATCCTCCTCTGTAATACAACACAAACAACTAAAACGATGAAGAAGAAATGTTATTACCTCAACAAGATCTACTCGCTTTGACCTGGACTCAGTTTTTCGCAGGGCAAACTATATGTATATATGACGTCATAAGCGGTGTTGAGGTAGCTAAATATGAACTACACTCAAAGTAATGCAAGTACTGATATGCATGTGAAAAGCTAGCTGTTTGTACCAAGTTGTACAACTCGCAAATATTTCCGTAAATTTTGAAGGAATGCTTCATTCTTTGTTTGCAAAACAGACGGATTTACAAAAGTAGCATATAAAATAAATAATGCATTCAAACAGCAGCTATTAAATATCTTTATTACATTTTTATCGGTGGAAGATTGAGATTTCTCAGTGAAAGAATATTCATAATCGCTAAATATTAATAACTATCTCCGAACAAAAATATAACTAACTGTGACGTTGAGTTATGACGTCAAAAAGTATAGGTGACGTCGACGTCATCCAACGGAAACGTTCAATAAAGCAAATAATTCCGATTAAAATCATGCATAAACCGATTTAAAATGTAATAAATTGATTATTTAACTGCTGTCTGCTACCATCTCGTGAAGGATGTCCCTATAATCGACCCCAGCGGTTAAATAATCTCTATTTCTATAATCTACAATACTAAAATAATTTAAAAAAATCAAAATCCATTCTCATTTGACTACATGGATAACTTTGAAACGTCACACCATTAAACTGAAGGTCAATACAATCCGCACAATGATCATGACATAAAGCTGGGCCGGGTAACTATTAAAGGGACACGCGACAATCTCTTTCCAAACTCGCGGCCTCCGGTTAGTTTTCTACATGTAGCTTGTACATTTTACATTTATTTGAATAGTTTAACGCAAACTAGTTGTTCTTATTACTAAGTGTTGATTATATTGCACCAACAATATACTCGTATTTAAAACTTCTGGTCGAAAAATGAAGAAATTTGGAAATTCCAATTTATATTATCTATGCAGGCAAGGTTAATGTAAAAATGACACATGATTAATACTTCGATAGGCTGATTTCAATGCTTGTTAAATACTTTAGGATTGCCGAGTGTTACTTTGAGTAATTACCTCATCACCATCATACATGGCTATGTAGCTTATTATAACAGATATGATCAAACTACTTTATTCTTTACGTAACATCCACAATTATACGTCGTAATAAGCGTCTATATTACAGTGCAAAGCGTTGTGTCGTTTGCAGAACATTACGTAACGATGAGTTGATCCCTGAACAATGTCCGCCAGATGGAGCAAACGTACTATATGCTCGCGTCCGGTCGACAAAGATGCCATAAGGTTGTGCGCGTGATGTGCTTACGGCTTATTACGACTCACCACATCCTCAATACGATCCACATTACACACAGCCAATTTCACAGAGACAGGGTTCGGAGGGTAGCAGTTGTTATGTTATATTTGCCTTTGAAAAGTCAAAACACATTTCATTTGGATGCAGACAGTCCTTCTGTAATGACACAGCCGTATTGTGTGACTAGGGTTTGGGGTTGGCGGGTATACTGGATGCAGTCAGTCCCAGCCGTATTGTGTGTGACTAGGGTTTGGGGTTGGCGGTTATACTGGATGCAGTCAGTCCCAGCCGTATTGTGTGACTAGGGTTTGGGGTTGGCGGGTATACTGGATGCAGTCAGTCCTTCTGTAAAGACACAGCCGTATTGTGTGATTATAGGGTTTGGGGTTTGTGTATTCAGCACAAAGAAATACAGATCTGGGTAAAACGCATGCAAACGAAGCGTTTAGTTTGTTGTTAATGTATATATCGTCCTTCTAATGGACATAATAATTGTCATTCAATAACTTTTACTAAACGCTATATAATAGTAAATCCACGACGTTTAATATGGCAGTGTTATAACATTAGTTCGCGCCTAGACTGATAGAAATAGGTGAACATGAAAAACGCTTTTAAATCAGTTTATCAAACTCACATTTTACAGATATCATTTTAATAAAATGCAGGTCAAGTTCAGTTCATGGGTCATAGGCGATCGAGTTATTGACTTTCCCTGATAAAACAAAATTATAACACAATACTTATATTTAGCCACCCTTTTTACGTTTAGCGACAAAAGTGTTTACATTTAGCAACGTTTTTACATTTAGCGACGTTTTTGAATGCAAGGTTGATTTTCAACTTGCATTCATAGCGATTGCTTTTGGCCCTCCTCATCGCCATCTGGCGGATAACCTACATTTTTTTCTCATAAATCGAGGCTTCAAAGAAGGATAAAAATATCGGACAGGGAAAGCAGCATTCAAGGACGACAGTCACAGAAACAAACACGCAAACAGACAAACGAAAAGGCAAAAGTAATAAAAAATGCAAACGACATCACAAACACAAAAGGGTTGACAATAGGGCTACCGCCTTGGAACGGTCAGTGGCAAAGTAGGTTCTAGGGTGCACCAAACCTCACACTTACCCTACTGTCATCCCATTAAAACAGGACAGTGTAAATAAAAAAATCCCCGCCGTGATCTAATCTCAAACCAACAAGGCAGCATCAATAGGCAATATAAGTAAAACACAAATATGCTCGTGTAAATATAATACAAAAAACAATAGCCTAGAAAGCCACAATGAAGGTACTCAATGACTTGGCAGAATCAAGTCTTCATGATACAAGAAGGGGAACCACTCTAGAAAAAGGTATGGACCTCACCTGGCACATACAGTATACACATATCAAGTCGTCATGATACAAGAAGGGGAACCACTCGCAAAGAGAGGTATGGCCCCGGCACAGATAGTATCCACATATCAACTCGTCATGATACAAGAAGGGGAGCCACTTTAGATTAAAACTATACTGGTCTTGACGTAGACTTGCACCAGCCACTAATGTTATCGAACATTTATTATAACTACACTATCTCGCTATCCAACATATCTTATACAAGAGCTGTCGGAGAACAGCGCAGCTCGAACTATTCGATTTTTCAGAGAATAATAAATTATATAGCTAGTATATACCATCAAAAAACAAGGCTAAAACAATGTGGGTTGGGGTTGGGGGCGCAACATATCTATGTGTAAGAATTGAGTAAAACTACACAGAAACATGTAAAAAATAAACAAAACAAATTCGAGTTTTGAGTGGCCCCGCTTCTCCCCCATCCCCAATCAAAACTCGATTTTTAATTATTTATTTTTTTACATAATTTTGTGTTGTTTTGGTGAATTCTTACATAGCTTCTTACACATATATGTTGCCCTCACCACCCCCCACTCCCCCACCACCAACCCCCGCCTCTCCCCCACCCCCACCCGCAACATATATGTGTAAGAAGGTATGTAAGAATTGACCAACACAACATAGAAATACGGTAAAACAAAATAAAAATAAAAATATTTCCATTGTGTGGGGGAGGTGTGGTGTGGTGTGGGGGCAAGATAGCTATTTGTAAGAATTGACAAAAACAACACAGAAATATGTAAAAAAAAATCGAGTTTCGAATGGAGGGTGTGCGGGGGGGGTGGTAGTGGGGGGGGGGGGTAGTCGTGGTGTGGTGAGGCAGGGAGTGGGGTAGAGGGGGCAAAAAAAGCTATGTGTAAGAATTTACCAAAACAACACAGATATATGTAAAAAAAACAATAAACATTAAATAAAAAATATTCCAGTTTCGAGCGTGGGAGTGGGGTGGGGGAGAGAGGGCAACATAACTATGTGTAAGAATTGACCAAAACAACACAGACATATGTAACAAATATAATATATATATAGTTTCGAGTGTGTGTGTGGGGGGGGGGGGGGGCGTCGGGAGAGGCGTGGGGTGGGGGTGGGGGTAGGGAGCAACATATATGTGTAAGAAACTATTTGTAAGAATTGACCAAAACCACACAGAAATATGTAAAAAAAAGGGTGGGTGGAGGGGGTAGAGTTTCAAGTAGGGGGTGTGAGGGGAGAGGGGACA
>JAWPHD010026656.1:0-12048 GCA_037043455.1 Cyrtodaria siliqua | reverse complement strand
TATATTCAGTTCTTACGCATATATATTCAGTTCTTACACATATATATTTCGTTCTTACACATATATATTCAGTTCTTACAATTATATATTCAGTTCTTACACATATATATTGAGTTTTTACACATATATATTCTGATATATATTCAGTTCTTACACATATATATTCAGTTCTTACAAATATATATTCCGTTCTTACGCATATATATTCAGTTCTTACGCATATATTCAGTTCTTACGCATATATATTCAGTTCTTACACATATATATTCAGTTTTTACGCATATATATTCCGTTCTTACACATATATATTCCATTCTTATGCATATATATTCCGTTCTTACACAAATATATCCAGTTCTTACACATATATATTCCGTTCTTACGCATATATATTCAGTTCTTACAAATATATATTAAGTTCTTACACATATATATTCAGTTCTTACACATATATATTTAGTTCTTACACATATATATTCAGTTCTTACACATATATATCAGTTCTTACACATATATTTTCAGTTCTTACTCATATATTCCGTTCTTACGCATATATATTCCATTCTTACACATATATATTCAGTTTTTACACATATATATTCAGTTCTTACACATATATATTCAGTTCTTACACATATATATTCAGTTCTTACACATATATATTCAGTTCTTACGCATATATATTCCGTTCTTACGCATATATATTCCGTTTTTACGCATATATTCAGTTCTTACGCATATATTCAGTTCTTACGCATATATACTCCGTTCTTACACATATATATTCAGTTCTAATACATATATATTCAGTTCTTACACATATATATTGAGTTCTTACACATATATATTCAGATATATATTCAGTTCTTACACATATATATTCAGTTCTTACAAATATATATTTCGTTCTTACGTATATATTCAGTTCTTACGCATATATATTCAGTTCTTACACATATATATTCAGTTCTTACGCATATATATTCCGTTCTTACGCATATATTCAGTTCTTACGCATATATTTTCATTTTTACGCATATATATTCAGTTCTTACACATACATAACCAGTTCTTACACATATATATTCAGTTCTTACGCATATATATTCCGTTCTTATGCATATATTCAGTTCTTACGCATATATTTTCAGTTTTTACGCATATATATTCAGTTCTTACACATACATAACCAGTTCTTACACATATATATTCAGTTCCTACGCATATATATTCATTTCTTACGCATATATATTCCGTTCTTACGCATATATATTCCGTTCTTACGCATATATATTCAGTTCTTACACATATATATTCCGTTCTTAAGCATATATATTCCATTCTTACGCATATATATTCCGTTCTTACGCATATATATTCAGTTCTTACACATATACATTCAGTTCTTACACATATATATTCAGTTCTTACACATATATATTCAGTTCTTACACATATATATTCAGTTCTTCCAAATATATATTCCGTTCTTACCCATATATATTCCGTTCTTACACATATATATTTAGTTCTTACACATAGATATTCAGTTCTTACGCATATATATTCAGTTCTTACGCATATATATTCAGTTCTTACACATATATATTCAGTTCTTACACTTATATATTCAGTTCTTACACATATATATTCAGTTCTTACGCATTTATATTCAGTTCTTACGCATATATATTCAGTTCTTACACATATATATTCAGTTCTTACACTTATATATTCAGTTCTTACACATATATATTCAGTTCTTACAAATATATATTCCGTTCTTACCCATATATATTCCGTTCTTACACATATATATTTAGTTCTTACACATAGATATTCAGATCTTACGAATATATACTCAGTTTCTTACACATATATATTCAGTTCTTACACATATATATTCAGTTCTTACAAATATATATTCAGTTCTTACTCATATATATTCCGTTCTTACGCATATATATTCCGTTCTTACACATATATTCAGTTCTTACACATATATATTCAGTTCTTACACATATATTTTCAGTTCTTACTCATATATTCCGTTTTTATGCATATATATTCCGTTCTTACACATATATATTCAGTTCTTACACATATATATTCAGTTCTTACACATATATATTCAGTTCTTACACATATATATTCAGTTCTTACACATATATATTCAGTTCTTACGCATATATATTCCGTTCTTACGCATATATATTCCGTTTTTACGCATATATTCAGTTCTTACGCATATATTCAGTTCTTACGCATGTATACTCCGTTCTTACACATATATATTCAGTTCTAATACATATATATTCAGTTCTTACACATATATATTGAGTTCTTACACATAAATATTCAGATATATATTCAGTTCTTTCACATATATATTCAGTTCTTACAAATATATATTTCGTTCTTACGCATATATATTCAGTTCTTACGCATATATTCAGTTCTTACGCATATATATTCAGTTCTTACACATATATATTCAGTTCTTACGCATATATATTCCGTTCTTATATATTCCATTCTTATGCATATATATTCCGTTCTTACACAATAATATTCAGTTCTTACACATATATATTCCGTTCTTACGCATATATATTCAGTTCTTACACATATATATTCAGTTCTTACACATATATATTCAGTTCTTACACATATATATTTAGTTCTTACACATATATATTCAGTTCTTACACATATATATTCAGTTCTTACACATATATATTCAGTTCTTAAACATATATATTCCGTTCTTACGCATATATATTCAGTTCTTACACATATATATTCAGTTCTTACACATATATATTCAGTTCTTACACATATATATTCAGTTCTTACCTATATATATTCAGTTCTTACACATATATATTCAGTTCTTACACATATATATTCAGTTCTTACGCATATATATTCAGTTCTTACACATATATATTTCGTTCTTACACATATATATTCAGTTCTTACAATTATATATTCAGTTCTTACACATATATATTGAGTTTTTACACATATATATTCAGATATATATTCAGTTCTTACACATATATATTCAGTTCTTACAAATATATATTCCGTTCTTACGCATATATATTCAGTTCTTACGCATATATTCAGTTCTTACGCATATATATTCAGTTCTTACACATATATATTCAGTTCTTACGCATATATATTCCGTTCTTACACATATATATTCCATTCTTATGCATATATATTCCGTTCTTACACAAATATATCCAGTTCTTACACATATATATTCCGTTCTTACGCATATATATTCAGTTCTTACAAATATATATTAAGTTCTTACACATATATATTCAGTTCTTACACATATATATTTAGTTCTTACACATATATATTCAGTTCTTACACATATATATTCAGTTCTTACACATATATTTTCAGTTCTTACTCATATATTCCGTTCTTACGCATATATATTCCGTTCTTACACATATATATTCAGTTTTTACACATATATATTCAGTTCTTACACATATATATTCAGTTCTTACACATATATATTCAGTTCTTACACATATATATTCAGTTCTTACGCATATATATTCCGTTCTTACGCATATATATTCCGTTTTTACGCATATATTCAGTTCTTACGCATATATTCAGTTCTTACGCATATATACTCCGTTCTTACACATATATATTCAGTTCTAATACATATATATTCAGTTCTTACACATATATATTGAGTTCTTACACATATATATTCAGATATATATTCAGTTCTTACACATATATATTCAGTTCTTACAAATATATATTTCGTTCATACGTATATATTCAGTTCTTACGCATATATATTCAGTTCTTACACATATATATTCAGTTCTTACGCATATATATTCCGTTCTTACGCATATATTCAGTTCTTACGCATATATTTTCATTTTTACGCATATATATTCAGTTCTTACACATACATAACCAGTTCTTACACATATATATTCAGTTCTTACGCATATATATTCCGTTCTTATGCATATATTCAGTTCTTACGCATATATTTTTAGTTTTTACGCATATATATTCAGTTCTTACACATACATAACCAGTTCTTACACATATATATTCAGTTCCTACGCATATATATTCATTTCTTACGCATATATATTCCGTTCTTACGCATATATATTCCGTTCTTACGCATATATATTCAGTTCTTACACATATATATTCCGTTCTTAAGCATATATATTCCATTCTTACGCATATATATTCCGTTCTTACGCATATATATTCCGTTCTTACGCATATATATTCAGTTCTTAGGCATATATATTCCGTTCTTACGCATATATATTCAGTTATTACACATATATATTCAGTTCTTACAAATACATATTCAATTCTTACACATATATATTCAGTTCTTACACATATATATTCAGTTCTTACACATATATATTCAGTTTTTACACATATATATTCAGTTCTGACAAATATATATTCCGTTCTGACGCATATATATTCAGTTCTTACGCATATATTCAGTTCTTACGCATATATATTCAGTTTTACACATATATATTCAGTTCTTACGCATATATATTCAGTTCTTACACATATATATTCAGTTCTTACGCATATATATTCCGTTATTACGCATATATATTCCGATCTTACGCATATATATTCAGTTCTTACACATATATATTCAGTTCTTACACATATATATTCAATTCTTACATATATATTCAGTTCTTACACATATATATTCCGTTCTTACGCATATATATTCAGTTCTTACACATATATATATTCAGTTCTTACACATATATATTCCGTTCTTACACATATATATTCAGTTCTTACACATATATTTTCAGTTCTTACGCATATATATTCCATTCTTACGCATATATATTCAGTTCTTACACATATATATTCAATTCTTACGTATATATATTCCGTACTTACGCATATATATTCAGTTCTTACGCATATATATTCAGTTCTTTCGCATATATATTCAGTTCTTACGCATATATATTCCGTTCTTACGCATATATAATCAGTTCTTTCGCATATATATTCAGTTCTTACGCATAAATATTCCGTTCTTACGCATATTCCGTTCTTACGCATATATATTCCATTCTTACGCATATATATTCCGTTCTTACGCATATATTCAGTTCTTACGCATATATTTTCAGTTTTTACGCATATATATTCAGTTCTTACACATACATATTCAGTTCTTACACATTTATATTCAGTTCCTACGCATAATATTCAGTTCTTACGCATATATATTCCGTTCTTACGCATATATATTCTGTTCTTACGCATATATATTCAGTTCTTACACATATATATTCCGTTCTTAAGCATATATATTCCATTCTTACGCATATATATCCCGTTCTTAAGCATATATATTCAGTTCTTACGCATATATATTCAGTTATTACACATATATATTCAGTTCTTACAAATATATATTTAATTCTTACACATCTATATTCAGTTCTTACATATATATATTCAGTTCTTACACATATATATTCAGTTTTTACACATATATATTCCGTTCTTACACATATATATTTAGTTCTTACACATAGATATTCAGTTCTTACGAATATATACTCAGTTCTTACACATATATATTCAGTTCTTACACATATATATTCAGTTCTTACAAATATATATTCAGTTCTTACTCATATATATTCCGTTCTTACGCATATATATTCCGTTCTTACACATATATATTCAGTTCTTACACATTTATATTCAGTTCCTACGCATAATATTCAGTTCTTACGCATATATATTCCGTTCTTACGCATATATATTCTGTTCTTACGCATATATATTCAGTTCTTACACATATATATTCCGTTCTTAAGCATATATATTCCATTCTTACGCATATATATCCCGTTCTTAAGCATATATATTCAGTTCTTACGCATATATATTCAGTTATTACACATATATATTCAGTTCTTACAAATATATATTTAATTCTTACACATCTATATTCAGTTCTTACGAATATATACTCAGTTCTTACACATATATATTCAGTTCTTACGAATATATACTCAGTTCTTACACATATATATTCAGTTCTTACACATATATATTCAGTTCTTACAAATATATATTCAGTTCTTACTCATATATATTCCGTTCTTACGCATATATATTCCGTTCTTACACATATATATTCAGTTCTTACACATATATATTCAGTTCTTACACATATATTTTCAGTTCTTACTCATATATTCCGTTTTTATGCATATATATTCCGTTCTTACACATATATATTCAGTTCTTACACATATATATTCAGTTCTTACACATATATATTCAGTTCTTACACATATATATTCAGTTCTTACACATATATATTCAGTTCTTACGCATATATATTCCGTTCTTACGCATATATATTCCGTTCTTACACATATATATTCAGTTCTTACACATATATATTCAGTTCTTACACATTTATTTTCAGTTCTTACTCATATATTCCGTTTTTATGCATATATATTCCGTTCTTACACATATGTATTCAGTTCTTACACATATATATTCAGTTCTTACACATATATATTCAGTTCTTACACATATATATTCAGTTCTTACGCATATATATTCCGTTCTTACGCATATATATTCCGTTTTTACGCATATATTCAGTTCTTACGCATATATTCAGTTCTAACGCATGTATACTCCGTTCTTACACATATATATTCAGTTCTAATACATATATATTCAGTTCTTACACATATATATTGAGTTCTTACACATAAATATTCAGATATATATTCAGTTCTTACACATATATATTCAGTTCTTACAAATATATATTTCGTTCTTACGCATATATATTCAGTTCTTACGCATATATTCAGTTCTTACGCATATATATTCAGTTCTTACACATATATATTCAGTTCTTACGCATATATATTCCGTTCTTATATATTCCATTCTTATGCATATATATTCCGTTCTTACACAAATATATTCAGTTCTTACACATATATATTCCGTTCTTACGCATATATATTCAGTTCTTACACATATATATTCAGTTCTTACACATATATATTCAGTTCTTACACATATATATTTAGTTCTTACACATATATATTCAGTTCTTACACATATATATTCAGTTCTTACACATATATATTCAGTTCTTAAACATATATATTCCGTTCTTACGCATATATATTCAGTTCTTACACATATATATTCAGTTCTTACACATATATATTCAGTTCTTACACATATATATTCAGTTCTTACCTTTATATATTCAGTTCTTACACATATATATTCAGTTCTTACGCATATATATTCAGTTCTTACACATATATATTTCGTTCTTACACATATATATTCAGTTCTTACAATTATATATTCAGTTCTTACACATATATATTGAGTTTTTACACATATATATTCTGATATATATTCAGTTCTTACACATATATATTCAGTTCTTACAAATATATATTCCGTTCTTACGCATATATATTCAGTTCTTACGCATATATTCAGTTCTTACGCATATATATTCAGTTCTTACACATATATATTCAGTTTTTACGCATATATATTCCGTTCTTACACATATATATTCCATTCTTATGCATATATATTCCGTTCTTACACAAATATATCCAGTTCTTACACATATATATTCCGTTCTTACGCATATATATTCAGTTCTTACAAATATATATTAAGTTCTTACACATATATATTCAGTTCTTACACATATATATTTAGTTCTTACACATATATATTCAGTTCTTACACATATATATTCAGTTCTTACACATATATTTTCAGTTCTTACTCATATATTCCGTTCTTACGCATATATATTCCATTCTTACACATATATATTCAGTTTTTACACATATATATTCAGTTCTTACACATATATATTCAGTTCTTACACATATATATTCAGTTCTTACACATATATATTCAGTTCTTACGCATATATATTCCGTTCTTACGCATATATATTCCGTTTTTACGCATATATTCAGTTCTTACGCATATATTCAGTTCTTACGCATATATACTCCGTTCTTACACATATATATTCAGTTCTAATACATATATATTCAGTTCTTACACATATATATTGAGTTCTTACACATATATATTCAGATATATATTCAGTTCTTACACATATATATTCAGTTCTTACAAATATATATTTCGTTCTTACGTATATATTCAGTTCTTACGCATATATATTCAGTTCTTACACATATATATTCAGTTCTTACGCATATATATTCCGTTCTTACGCATATATTCAGTTCTTACGCATATATTTTCATTTTTACGCATATATATTCAGTTCTTACACATACATAACCAGTTCTTACACATATATATTCAGTTCTTACGCATATATATTCCGTTCTTATGCATATATTCAGTTCTTACGCATATATTTTCAGTTTTTACGCATATATATTCAGTTCTTACACATACATAACCAGTTCTTACACATATATATTCAGTTCCTACGCATATATATTCATTTCTTACGCATATATATTCCGTTCTTACGCATATATATTCCGTTCTTACGCATATATATTCAGTTCTTACACATATATATTCCGTTCTTAAGCATATATATTCCATTCTTACGCATATATATTCCGTTCTTACGCATATATATTCAGTTCTTACACATATACATTCAGTTCTTACACATATATATTCAGTTCTTACACATATATATTCAGTTCTTACACATATATATTCAGTTCTTCCAAATATATATTCCGTTCTTACCCATATATATTCCGTTCTTACACATATATATTTAGTTCTTACACATAGATATTCAGTTCTTACGCATATATATTCAGTTCTTACGCATATATATTCAGTTCTTACACATATATATTCAGTTCTTACACTTATATATTCAGTTCTTACACATATATATTCAGTTCTTACGCATTTATATTCAGTTCTTACGCATATATATTCAGTTCTTACACATATATATTCAGTTCTTACACTTATATATTCAGTTCTTACACATATATATTCAGTTCTTACAAATATATATTCCGTTCTTACCCATATATATTCCGTTCTTACACATATATATTTAGTTCTTACACATAGATATTCAGATCTTACGAATATATACTCAGTTCTTACACATATATATTCAGTTCTTACACATATATATTCAGTTCTTACAAATATATATTCAGTTCTTACTCATATATATTCCGTTCTTACGCATATATATTCCGTTCTTACACATATATATTCAGTTCTTACACATATATATTCAGTTCTTACACATATATTTTCAGTTCTTACTCATATATTCCGTTTTTATGCATATATATTCCGTTCTTACACATATATATTCAGTTCTTACACATATATATTCAGTTCTTACACATATATATTCAGTTCTTACACATATATATTCAGTTCTTACACATATATATTCAGTTCTTACGCATATATATTCCGTTCTTACGCATATATATTCCGTTTTTACGCATATATTCAGTTCTTACGCATATATTCAGTTCTTACGCATGTATACTCCGTTCTTACACATATATATTCAGTTCTAATACATATATATTCAGTTCTTACACATATATATTGAGTTCTTACACATAAATATTCAGATATATATTCAGTTCTTTCACATATATATTCAGTTCTTACAAATATATATTTCGTTCTTACGCATATATATTCAGTTCTTACGCATATATTCAGTTCTTACGCATATATATTCAGTTCTTACACATATATATTCAGTTCTTACGCATATATATTCCGTTCTTATATATTCCATTCTTATGCATATATATTCCGTTCTTACACAATAATATTCAGTTCTTACACATATATATTCCGTTCTTACGCATATATATTCAGTTCTTACACATATATATTCAGTTCTTACACATATATATTCAGTTCTTACACATATATATTTAGTTCTTACACATATATATTCAGTTCTTACACATATATATTCAGTTCTTACACATATATATTCAGTTCTTAAACATATATATTCCGTTCTTACGCATATATATTCAGTTCTTACACATATATATTCAGTTCTTACACATATATATTCAGTTCTTACACATATATATTCAGTTCTTACCTATATATATTCAGTTCTTACACATATATATTCAGTTCTTACACATATATATTCAGTTCTTACGCATATATATTCAGTTCTTACACATATATATTTCGTTCTTACACATATATATTCAGTTCTTACAATTATATATTCAGTTCTTACACATATATATTGAGTTTTTACACATATATATTCAGATATATATTCAGTTCTTACACATATATATTCAGTTCTTACAAATATATATTCCGTTCTTACGCATATATATTCAGTTCTTACGCATATATTCAGTTCTTACGCATATATATTCAGTTCTTACACATATATATTCAGTTCTTACGCATATATATTCCGTTCTTACACATATATATTCCATTCTTATGCATATATATTCCGTTCTTACACAAATATATCCAGTTCTTACACATATATATTCCGTTCTTACGCATATATATTCAGTTCTTACAAATATATATTAAGTTCTTACACATATATATTCAGTTCTTACACATATATATTTAGTTCTTACACATATATATTCAGTTCTTACACATATATATTCAGTTCTTACACATATATTTTCAGTTCTTACTCATATATTCCGTTCTTACGCATATATATTCCGTTCTTACACATATATATTCAGTTTTTACACATATATATTCAGTTCTTACACATATATATTCAGTTCTTACACATATATATTCAGTTCTTACACATATATATTCAGTTCTTACGCATATATATTCCGTTCTTACGCATATATATTCCGTTTTTACGCATATATTCAGTTCTTACGCATATATTCAGTTCTTACGCATATATACTCCGTTCTTACACATATATATTCAGTTCTAATACATATATATTCAGTTCTTACACATATATATTGAGTTCTTACACATATATATTCAGATATATATTCAGTTCTTACACATATATATTCAGTTCTTACAAATATATATTTCGTTCATACGTATATATTCAGTTCTTACGCATATATATTCAGTTCTTACACATATATATTCAGTTCTTACGCATATATATTCCGTTCTTACGCATATATTCAGTTCTTACGCATATATTTTCATTTTTACGCATATATATTCAGTTCTTACACATACATAACCAGTTCTTA
This sequence comes from Cyrtodaria siliqua, assembly GCA_037043455.1. Lineage (NCBI taxonomy): Eukaryota > Metazoa > Mollusca > Bivalvia > Adapedonta > Hiatellidae > Cyrtodaria > Cyrtodaria siliqua. The sequence goes on along the minus strand of JAWPHD010026656.1, from coordinate 718 downwards.
CACATATATATTCAGTTCTTACGCATATATATTTCCGTTCTTATGCATATATTCAGTTCTTACGCATATATTTTTAGTTTTTACGCATATATATTCAGTTCTTACACATACATAACCAGTTCTTACACATATATATTCAGTTCCTACGCATATATATTCATTTCTTACGCATATATATTCCGTTCTTACGCATATATATTCCGTTCTTACGCATATATATTCAGTTCTTACACATATATATTCCGTTCTTAAGCATATATATTCCATTCTTACGCATATATATTCCGTTCTTACGCATATATATTCCGTTCTTACGCATATATATTCAGTTCTTAGGCATATATATTCCGTTCTTACGCATATATATTCAGTTATTACACATATATATTCAGTTCTTACAAATACATATTCAATCTTACACATATATATTCAGTTCTTACACATATATATTCAGTTCTTACACATATATATTCAGTTTTACACATATATAATTCAGTTCTGACAAATATATATTCCGTTCTGACGCATATATATTCAGTTCTTACGCATATATTCAGTTCTTACGCATATATATTCAGTTTTACACATATATATTCAGTTCTTACGCATATATATTCAGTTCTTACACATATATATTCAGTTCTTACGCATATATATTCCGTTATTACGCATATATATTCGATCTTACGCATATATATTCAGTTCTTACACATATATA
>JAWPHD010026655.1:0-12051 GCA_037043455.1 Cyrtodaria siliqua | reverse complement strand
TTACGCATATATATTCAGTTCTTACACATATATATTCAGTTCTTACACATATATATTCAGTTCTTACACATATATATTCAGTTCTTACACATATATATTCAGTTCTTACACATATATATTCAGTTCTTACACATATATATTCAGTTCTTACACATATATATTCAGTTCTTACGCATATATATTCAGTTCTTACACATATATATTCAGTTCTTAAACATATATATTCAGTTCTTACACATATATATTCAGTTCTTACACATATATATTCAGTTCTTACACATATATATTCAGTTCTTACATATCTATATTCCGTTCTTACACATATATATTCAGTTCTTACACATATATATTCGGTTCTTACACATATATATTCAGTTCTAACACATATATATTCAGTTCTTACACATATATATTCAGTTCTTACAGATATATATTCCGTTCTTACACATATATATTCAGTTCTTACACATATATATTCCATTCTTACGCATATATATTCCGTCCTTACACATATATATTCAGTTCTTACACATATATAGTCCGTTCTTACGCATATATATTCCGTTCTTACGCATATATATTCCGTTCTTACGCATATATATTCCATTCTTACGCATATATATTCAGTTCTTACACATATATATTCAGTTCTTACGCATATATATTCCGTTCTTACGCATATATACTCCATTCTTACGCATATATATTCAGTTCTTACGCATATATATTCCGTTCTTACGCATATATATTCAGTTCGTACGCATATATATTCAGTTCTTACACATATATATTCCGTTCTTACGCATATATATTCAGTTCTTACATATATATATTCCGTTCTTACGCATATATATTCAGTTCTTACACATATATATTCAATTATTAAACATATATATTCAGTTCTTACACATATATATTCAGTTCATACAAATATATATTCAGTTCTTACACATATATATTCAGTTCTTACACATATATATTCAGTTCTTACGCATATATATTCAGTTCTTACGCATATATATTCAGTTCTTACACATATATATTTCGTTCTTACGCATATATATTCCGTTCTTACGCATATATATTCCGATCTTACGCATATATATTCAGTTCTTACACATATATATTCCTTTCTTACGCATATATATTCCGTTTTTACGCATATATATTCCGTTCTTACGCATATATATTCCGTTCTTACGCCTATATATTCCATTCTTACGCATATATATTCAGTTCTTACACATATATATTCAGTTCTAACACATATATATTCAGTTCTTACACATATATATTCAGTTCTTACAGATATATTGATTCCGTTCTTACACATATATATTCAGTTCTTACACATATATATTCCATTCTTACGCATATATATTCCGTCCTTACACATATATATTCCGTTCTTACACATATATATTCAGTTCTTACGCATATATATTCCGTTCTTACGCATATATATTCCGTTCTTACGCATATATATTCCATTCTTACGCATATATATTCAGTTCTTACAAATATATATTCAGTTCTTACACATATATATTCAGTTCTAACACATATATATTCAGTTCTTACACATATATATTCAGTTCTTACAGATATATATTTCGTTCTTACACATATATATTCAGTTCTTACACATATATATTCCGTCCTTACACATATATATTCAGTTCTTACAGATATATATTCCGTTCTTACACATATATATTCAGTTCTTACACATATCTATTCAATTCTTACACATATATATTCAGTTCTTACACATATATATTCAGTTCTTACACATATATATTCAGTTCTTACGCATATATATTCAGTTCTTACGCATATATTCAGTTCTTACGCATATATATTCAGTTCTTACACATATATATTCTATTCTTACGGATATATATTCCGTTCTTACGCATATATATTCAGTTCTTACGCATATATATTCCGATCTTACGTATATATATTCAGTTCTTACAAATATATATTCAGTTTTTACACATATATATTCAGTTCTTACACATATATATTCAGTTCTTACACATATATATTCCATTCTTACGCATATATATTCCGTTCTTACACATATATATTCAGTTCTTACACATATATATTCCTTTCTTACGCATATATATTCAGTTCTTACGCATATATATTCCGATCTTACGCATATATATTCAGTTCTTACACATATATATTCAGTTCTTACACATATATATTCCGTTCTTACGCATATATATTCCGTTCTTACGCATATATATTCCATTTTTACGCATATATTCAGTTCTTACACATATATATTCCGTTCTTACGCATATATATTCCGTTCTTACGCATATATATTCCGTTCTTACGCATATATATTCCGTTCTTACGCATATATATTCCATTCTTACGCATATATATTCAGTTCTTACGGATATATATTCAGTTCGTACACATATATATTCAGTTCTTACACATATATATTCCGTTCTTACGCATATATATTCAGTTCTTACACATATATATTCCGTTCTTACGCATATATATTCAGTTCTTACACATATATATTCAGTTCTTACACATATATATTCAGTACTTACACATATATATTCAGTTGTTACACATATATTCAGTTCTTACACATATATATTCAGTTCTTACGCATATATATTCAGTTCTTACGCATATATTCCGTTCTTACACATATATATTCAGTTCTAACACATATATATTCAGTTCTTACACATATATATTCAGTTCTTACAGATATATATTCCGTTCTTACACATATAAATTCAGTTCTTACACATATATATTCCATTCTGACGCATATATATTCCGTCCTTACACATATATATTCAGTTCTTACACATATATATTCCGTTCTTACGCATATATATTCCGTTCTTACGCATATATATACCATTCTTACGCATATATATTCAGTTCTTACACATATATATTCAGTTCTTACACATATATATTCAGTTCTAACACATATATATTCAGTTCTTACACATATATATTCAGTTCTTACACATATATATTCCGTTCTTACGCATATATATTCCGTTCTTACGCATATATATTCCGTTCTGACGCATATATATTCCGTTCTTACGCATATATATTCCATTCTTACGCATATATATTCAGTTCTTACACCTATATATTCAGTTCTTACACATATATATTCAATTCTAACACATATATATTCAGGTCTTACACATATATATTCAGTTTTTACAGATATATATTCCGTTCTTACACATATATATTCAGGTCTTACACTTATATATTCCATTCTTACGCATATATATTCCGTCCTTACAAATATATATTCAGTACTTACACATATATATTCCGTTCTTACGCATATATATTCCGTTCTTACGCATATATATTCCGTTCTTACGCATATATATTCCGTTCTTACGCATATATATTCCATTCTTACGCATATATATTCCATTCTTACGCATATATATTCAGTTCTTACACATATATATTCAGTTCTTACGCATATATATTCCGTTCTTACGCATATATATTCCGATCTTACGCATATATATTCCGTTCTTACGCATATATATTCCGTTCTTACGCATATATATTCCATTCTTACGCATATATATTCAGTTCTTACACATATATATTCAGTTCTAACACATATATATTCAGTTCTTACACATATATATTCAGTTCTTACACATATATATTCCATTCTTACGCATATATATTCCGTCCTTACACATATATATACAGTTCTTACACATATATATTCCGTTCTTACGCATATATATTCCGTTCTTACGCATATATATTCCGTTCTTACGCATATATATTCCGTTCTTACGCATATCTATTCAATTCTTACGCATATATATTCAGTTCTTACACATATATATTCAGTTCTTTGGCATATATATTCCGTTCTTACGCATATATATTCAGTTCTTACACATATATATTCAGTTCTTACACATATATATTCAGTACTTACACATATATATTCAGTTGTTACACATATATTCAGTTCTTACACATATATATTCAGTTCTTACGCATATATATTCAGTTCTTACGCATATATTCCGTTCTTACACATATATATTCAGTTCTAACACATATATATTCCGTTGTTACAGATATATATTCAGTTCTTACAGATATATATTCCGTTCTTACACATATAAATTCAGTTCTTACACATATATATTCCATTCTGACGCATATATATTCCGTCCTTACACATATATATTCAGTTCTTACACATATATATTCCGTTCTTACGCATATATATTCCGTCCTTACGCATATATATTCCGTTCTTACGCATATATATTCCGTTCTTACGCATATATATTCCATTCTTACGCATATATATTCAGTTCTTACACATATATATTCAGTTCTTACACATATATATTCAGTTCTAACACATATATATTCAGTTCTTACACATATATATTCAGTTCTTACACATATATATTCCGTTCTTACGCATATATATTCCGTTCTTACGCATATATATTCCGTTCTGACGCATATATATTCCGTTCTTACGCATATATATTCCATTCTTACGCATATATATTCAGTTCTTACACCTATATATTCAGTTCTTACACATATATATTCAATTCTAACACATATATATTCAGGTCTTACACATATATATTCAGTTTTTACAGATATATATTCCGTTCTTACACATATATATTCAGGTCTTACACTTATATATTCCATTCTTACGCATATATATTGCGTCCTTACAAATATATATTCAGTACTTACACATATATATTCCGTTCTTACGCATATATATTCCGTTCTTACGCATATATATTCCGTTCTTACGCATATATATTCCGTTCTTACGCATATATATTCCATTCTTACGCATATATATTCCATTCTTACGCATATATATTCAGTTCTTACACATATATATTCAGTTCTTACGCATATATATTCCGTTCTTACGCATATATATTCCGATCTTACGCATATATATTCCGTTCTTACGCATATATATTCCGTTCTTACGCATATATATTCCATTCTTACGCATATATATTCAGTTCTTACACATATATATTCAGTTCTAACACATATATATTCAGTTCTTACACATATATATTCAGTTATTACACATATATATTCCATTCTTACGCATATATATTCCGTCCTTACACATATATATACAGTTCTTACACATATATATTCCGTTCTTACGCATATATATTCCGTTCTGACGCATATATATTCCGTTCTTACGCATATATATTCCGTTCTTACGCATATCTATTCAATTCTTACGCATATATATTCAGTTCTTACACATATATATTCAGTTCTTTGGCATATATATTCCGTTCTTACGCATTATATTCCGATCTTACGCATATATATTCCGTTCTTACGCATATATATTCCGTTCTTACGCATATATATTCCATTCTTACGCATATATATTCAGTTCTTACAGATATATATTCAGTTCTAACACATATATATTCAGTTCTTACACATATATATTCAGTTCTTACAGATATATATTCCGTTCTTACACATATATATTCAGTTCTTACACATATATATTCCATTCTTACGCATATATATTCCGTCTTACACATATATATTCAGTTCTTACACATATATATTCCGTTCTTACGCATATATATTCCGTTCTTACGCGCATATATATTCCGTTCTTACGCATATATATTCAGTTCTTACACATATATATTCAGTTCTTACGCATATATATTCAGTTCTTACACATATATATTCAGTTCTTACACATATATATTCAGTTCTAACACATATATATTCAGTTCTTACACATATATATTCCGTTCTTACAGATATATATTCCGTTCTTACACATATATATTCCATTCTTACGCATATATATTCCGTCCTTACACATATATATTCAGTTCTTGCGCATATATATTCAGTTCTTACACATATATATTCAGTTTTTACACATATATATTCAGTTCTAACACATATATATTCAGTTCTTACACATATATATTCAGTTTTTACAGATATATATTCCGTTCTTAAACATATATATTCAGTTCTTACACATATATATTCCATTCTTACGCATATATATTCCGTTCTTACACATATATATTCAGTTCTTACACATATATATTCCGTTCTTACGCATATATATTCCGTTCTTTCGCATATATATTCCGTTCTTACGCATATATATTCCATTCTTACGCATATATATTCAGTTCTTACACATATATATTCAGTTCTTACGCATATATATTCCGTTCTTACGCATATATATTCAGTTCTTACACATATATATTCCGTTCTTACGCATATATATTCAGTTCTTACGCATATATATTCCGATCTTACGCATATATATTCAGTTCTTACACATATATATTCAGTTCTTACACATATATATTCAGTTCTTACGCATATATATTCAGTATTTACACATATATATTCAGTTCTTACACATATATATTCAGTTCTTACACATATATATTTATTTCTTACACATATATATTCCATTCTTACGCATATATATTCCGTTCTTACACATATATATTCATTTCTAATACATATATATTCCGTTCTTACGCATATATATTCCGTTCTTACGCATATATATTCCGTTCTTACGCATATATATTCCGTTCTTACGCATATATATTCCGTTCTTACACATATATATTCAGTTCTTACACATATATATTCAGTTCTTACACATATATATTCAGTTCTTACACATATATATTTATTTCTTACACATATATATTCCATTCTTACGCATATATATTCCGTTCTTACACATATATATATTCAGTTCTAATACATATATATTCCGTTCTTACGCATATATATTCCGTTCTTACGCATATATATTCCGTTCTTACGCATATATATTCCGTTCTTACGCATATATATTCCGTTCTTACGCATATATATTTAGTCCTTACGCATATATATTCCGTTCTTACTCATATATATTCAGTTCTTACACATATATATTCAGTTCTTACACATATATATTCAGTTCTTACACATATATATTCAGTTCTTACACATAAATATTCAGTTCTTACTCATATATATTCAGTTCATACACATATATATTCAGTTCTTACACATATATATTCCGTTCTTACACATATATATTTATTTCTTACACATATATATTCCATTCTTACGCATATATATTCCGTCCTTACACATATATATAGAGAATATTATGTCAGTGCCTTTTACTATCAAGTTTATTAGGCGAGGCTTAGAAAACGAAAAATGGCGAGGCTCTGCCGAGCCATTCTTCGTTTTCGTGCCGAGCCTAATAAACTTGATAGTAAAAGGCACTGACATAATATTCTATTTATCATGTAGATTATCCATATTTTCTGTGTGAATTACTATTATTACCTATTTCTGAGAATGGTACGCTTATCGAGGACGTCGCCATGTTGTTGTTTTTGTTTCTTTTATGACGTCAGGAAACGTTACGTGCATGACGTCAGATAACGTTACGTACAATAAACGCCGAGGGATTCCGCATTGATTTGCTTTAATGGTCAGTGACTAATTAAAGCAAAATTTAATAGGTCACCCCTTTATTAGGCAGAAAAGTGCATAGCTGCATGATAAATACAGTTCTTACACATATATATTCCGTTCTTACGCATATATATTCCGTTCTTACGCATATATATTCCGTTCTTACGCATATATATTCCGTTCTTACGCATATATATTCAATTCGCATATATATTCAGTTCTTACACATATATATTCAGTTCTTTGGCATATATATTCCGTTCTTACGCATATATATTCCGTTCTTACGCATATATATTCAATTCTTACGCATATATATTCAGTTCTTACACATATATATTCAGTTCTTACAGATATATATTCCGTTCTTACACATATATATTCAGTTCTTACACATATATATTCCATTCTTACGCATATATATGTCGTCCTTACACATATATATTCAGTTCTTACACATATATATTCCGTTCTTACGCATATATATTCCGTTCTTACGCATATATATTCCGTTCTTACGCATATATATTCAGTTCTTACACATATATATTCAGTTCTTACGCATATATATTCAGTTCTTACACATATATATTCAGTTCTTACACATATATATTCAGTTCTAACACATATATATTCAGTTCTTACACATATATATTCCGTTCTTACAGATATATATTCCGTTCTTACACATATATATTCCATTCTTACGCATATATATTCCGTCCTTACACATATATATTCAGTTCTTACGCATATATATTCAGTTCTTACACATATATATTCAGTTTTTACACATATATATTCAGTTCTAACACATATATATTCAGTTCTTACACATATATATTCAGTTCTTACAGATATATTTTCCGTTCTTAAACATATATATTCAGTTCTTACACATATATATTCCATTCTTACGCATATATATTCCGTTCTTACACATATATATTCAGTTCTTACACATATATATTCCGTTCTTACGCATATATATTCCGTTCTTTCGCATATATATTCCGTTCTTACGCATATATATTCCATTCTTACGCATATATATTCAGTTCTTACACATATATATTCAGTTCTTACGCATATATATTCCGTTCTTACGCATATATATTCCGTTCTTACACATATATATTCCGTTCTTACGCATATATATTCAGTTCTTACGCATATATATTCCGATCTTACGCATATATATTCAGTTCTTACACATATATATTCAGTTCTTACACATTTATATTCAGTTCCTACGCATATATATTCAGTATTTACACATATATATTCAGTTCTTACACATATATATTCAGTTCTTACACATATATTTTTATTTCTTACACATATATATTCCATTCTTACGCATATATATTCCGTTCTTACACATATATATTCATTTCTAATACATATATATTCCGTTCTTACGCATATATATTCCGTTCTTACGCATATATATTCCGTTCTTACGCATATATATTCCGTTCTTACGCATATATATTCCGTTCTTACACATATATATTCAGTTCTTACACATATATATTCAGTTCTTACGCATATATATTCAGTATTTACACATATATATTCAGTTCTTACACATATATATTTATTTCTAACACATATATATTCCATTCTTACGCATATATATTCCGTTCTTACACATATATATATTCAGTTCTAATACATATATATTCCGTTCTTACGCATATATATTCCGTTCTTACGCATATATATTCCGTTCTTACGCATATATATTCCGTTCTTACGCATATATATTCCGTTCTTACGCATATATATTTAGTCCTTACGCATATATATTCCGTTCTTACTCATATATATTCAGTTCTTACACATATATATTCAGTTCTTACACATATATATTCAGTTCTTACACATATATATTCAGTTCTTACACATATATATTCAGTTCTTACTCATATATATTCAGTTCATACACATATATATTCAGTTCTTACACATATATATTCCGTTCTTACACATATATATTCAGTTCTTACACATATATATTCCGTTCTTACGCATATATATTCCGTTCTTACGCATATATATTCCGTATTTACGCATATATATTTAGTTCTTACGCATATATATTCCGTTCTTACACATATATATTCAGTTCTTACACATATATATTCAGTTCATACGCATATATATTAAGATCTTACGCATATATATTCAGTTCTTACACATATATATTCAGTTCTTACACATATATATTCGGTTCTTACACATATATATTCAGTTCTTACACATATATATTCAGTTCTTACACATATATATTCAGTTCTTACACATATATATTCGGTTCTTACACATATATATTCAGTTCTTACACATATATATTCAGTTCTTACACATATATATTCAGTTCTTACACATATATATTCCGTTCTTACGCATATATATTCAGTATTTACACATATATATTCAGTTCTTACACATATATATTCAGTTCGCACACATATATATTTATTTCTTACACATATATATTTCATTCTTACGCATATATATTCCGTTCTTACACATATATATTTATTTCTTACACATATATATTTCATTCTTACGCATATATATTCCGTTCTTACACATATATATTCTGTTCTAATACATATATATTCCGTTCTTACGCATATATATTCCGTTCTTACGCATATATATTCCGTTCTTACGCATATATATTCCGTTCTTACGCATATATATTCAGTTCTTACACATATATATTCAGTTCTTACAAATATATATTCCGTTCTTACGCATATATATTCCGTTCTTACGCATAGATATTCCGTTCTTACGCATATATATTCCGATCTTACGCATATATATTCAGTTCTTACACATATATATTGCATTCTTACGCATATATATTCCGTCCTTACACATATATATTCAGTTCTTACACATATATATTCCGTTCTTACGCATATATATTCCGTTCTTACGCATATATATTCCATTCTTACGCATATATTCAGTTCTTACACATATATATTCAGTTCTTACGCATATATATTCCGTTCTTACGCATATATATTCCGATCTTACGCATATATATTCCGTTCTTACATATATATTCAGTTCTTACAGATATATATTCCGTTCTTACACATATATATTGAGTTCTTACACATATATATTCCATTCTTACGCATATATATTCAGTTCTTACGCATATATATTCAGTTCTTACACATATATATTCAGTTCTTACACATATATATTCAGTACTTACACATATATATTCAGTTCTTACACATATATATTCAGTTCTTACACATATATATTCAGTTCTTACGCATATATATTCAGTTCTTACGCATATATTCAGTTCTTACACATATATATTCAGTTTTAACACATATATATTCAGTTCTTACACATATATATTCAGTTCTTACAGATATATATTCCGTTCTTACACATATATATTCAGTTCTTACACATATATATTCCATTCTTACGCATATATATTCCGTCCTTACACATATATATTCAGTTCTTACACATATATATTCCGTTCTTACGCATATATATTCCGTTCTTACACATATATATTCAGTTCTTACACATATATATTCAGTTCTAACACATATATATTCAGTTCTTACACATATATATTCAGTTCTTACAGATATATATTCCGTTCTTACACATATATATTCAGTTCTTACACATATATATTCCATTCTTACGCATATATATTCAGTTCGTACACATATATATTCCGTTCTTACGCATATATATTCCGTTCTTACGCATATAAGAGGCGCCAGAATAAAAAGGGATTTGCCAATAAAATCCCTTTTTCACTATATAAATGAGCATTTTATATAGGGTAAAAATGCAAATAAACACCGCCCAATTTTCACTTTGCAAAAGAACGTGCTATCCAAGAGCTAAAATGTGCTCCATGCAGAGGCCACATTGATACGAGCGTGGAAATTTCCTCGCATTGTCATGGCATAAAAACGAGGAAATTTCCTCGTTTTGCAGCAGTAGTGCCAACAGTAGTAACAACAACGTAAAACATATATAGTATCAATCTTTATTATTAAAAGGTATGTACAATGAACAAACACAATCAAATTAAAGTACATGTACAAAAGGCGGGGAAATTTCCTCGTTTTGCCACAGTTATGCCGATCCATGTAAAACCGAGGAAATTTCCTCGTTTTGCCTCAGTATTGCCCAGTAAAAGTGATAAAAACTGTGTTTTGAGTCATGTGTAAATCCTATCCATGGAAGAACGAGGAAATTTCCTCGTTTTACAGCAGTAGTGCCCAGTAACAACAAGCTGTGTTTTGAGTCTTTTGTAGATATCCATGTTAAAACGAGGAAATTTCCTCGTTTTTTGCCGCAGTAGAACCAAGTAACAACAAACTGTATTTTGAGTCATGTGTATAAAAACGAGGAAAATTCCTCGTTTTGCAGGAGTAGTGCCAAGTAACAACAAACAGTGTTTTGAGTCATGTGTAAATC